>JAFMOC010000156.1:270000-277500 GCA_019802505.1 Corydoras sp. C115 | reverse complement strand
CGCAGGTGGTTGGGCATCTCCCGCCTCCCCCGTAGGTCCCCCCCGGAGCCCTCGGCGGAATCGCGGCTCTTGGGCAGGGCCACGGGGTAGCAGTACCGGTCCAACAGCAGCGTGATGGCCATGGACCGGGTCTTGTCCGGGTTGGTGGCGGATGTCAGCTTGTCGGCGTTGACGCTGCTGTTGTCCTCGCTCTTCTCTGGTAGCTTCCACATGTGCAGGATGAACTCGCCCTGTCTGAGGAAGGACCGGTGGTCGATCAGCAGAAGGTTGACGTAGTAAAGCAGGCGCATCTTGGTCTTGCCTTCGCCGTCTCTGGAGCTCGGGGCTTGTCCCTTCCCACAGGAGACTTGCAGATAAAGACGGGCGCCTTTGGGCAGGTCTTTGATTTTGATGTTGAAATCCAGCCAGATGTTCCACAACACCTCCTCTGTGAACGGTTTAGCCGGCGTCCTCTCCTGAGCCAGCAGCTGCTGGCCGTGGAAAATGCTGGCGTCCACAAAGACCATCAGCTCGGAGTTACAGGGCAGAACCGGAATGTCGATGCCCAGGATTTTGACCCGGAACCTGCGATTGCAGTCCCAAAGCGAGACGGTAAACACCTTCTCGTGGTCCTTCTCGTCGATGGTCAGCTGCTCGTGGGTTCCGGAGACGCCCGTGCAGTCGTCCACCTGACACCAGTCCTCTTTCTGGACCACGTCGTGCTCAGGGTCCGGCGGCGCCTGCAGGACCAAGTGGATGTCGTCGCCGTTTTTCAGACACTGCCGGATCCAGTGGAAGCCTCTGATGGGACTGTTGCCGAACAAGTACTCTTCCCTTCCGCAGACCCTCAGGACGAAATCCGATTGGTTGAGATCCTCGGGCAGGCCGAGCAGAGCCTTCTTGTTGACGGTCTTGATGAAGAAGCTATGCAGAACCTGAGCGGGCGTGTCATCCAGGGAGACCTTGATGGTCTGCCGGGCGGTGTCGCTGTGGATCACCAGCAGGATGTGATTGTTGGAGATCTTGTTCAGAACGTAGTCCGGCAGCGGTTTGCCAATGGTCCACGGGTCCATGGAGTAGAGTTTGGGATCTCGGTCGGCCAGCTCGATCTTGCGCGTGGTGAGTAGCTTCCTGCGCGTGAACTCCAGCTCGTCGTCGTGGACGTTGCTCACGTCCGTGACGTCGTACCCGATGAGGTGGTTCAGGAACTTCTGGTACTGGACGGACTCCTCGGTGGGCCGAGGCTTCAGGACCAGGTGGATTTTGCCCACCTCTTTCTTCAAGGCTTTCCAGTAGCGGATGCAGTCCAGCGTCTGGAAGACCTGATGCTTGTCGTAGATCTCGCACCAGCTGCCCTTCTTCTGATACAGCAGGACGCAGTCGTCCGGACAGTACTTCTGGTAAAAGTCTGGGGAACCCGTGATGGTGAGGGCCCTCAGCCACACCTGGGATTTCACCTGTTCCACCGTCCAGCTTCCAACCACCTCCAGCTGGACCGTGTCCTGACTCCTGCTGGTCTTACTGGTGGTGGGAAGGGCGAACTCCAGAACCAGGTGGTCCATGCTGACGGGAGAGGACGGCGCAAAGTCGCGGATCTTTCTCCTCCGTCTCTTATTTTCGACTTTGGGAACTAACGCTGCGTCATCATCGCTGACGTGATGCTCCATAACCAACCGAGAACCTGCGTCATGAGCGAGAGAACATCACACACCCGGAGCTCGTGCTGAGGAACCCTCCACCCCGTTCCCCACAGCAGGTTTTAATCTGATCACCCGGCGAGCACAGGGTGGAGTTCCATGTGGGTTCTGATATTAAATGCTATTGAAGAACTAATCACTTACACTCCGCCAACAGAACATATCGGCAGGTGACCTCGATCACAGGAACTCGGGTGGAACCATCACGGCTCGCTGTTCTCATCAGTATCATAATAAAAGTCACGAGAACTTGCACCTTCTATCATCAGTACTGAGATGTTTTTGTTAATTGATTAATTGATCAGAGGACCAGATGTTAAACACAGTGGTTCAGAGTGGGACGTATGATACAGTGTCCCCTGGTGGATCATTAATATAGTTCATAAACATTCATTAATTCATTATCTTCCGCTTTTATCCTCTATTAGGGTTGTGTGTGTGTGGGGGGGGGGGGGGTTCCCCATGCCCATCCAGGGGAGAACTTATCGAGCGCCGGGCAGATACACCCAGGACAGGACGCCAATCCATCGCTGGGCACACACTCACTCACACAGACACACTCTATATGGGGCAATTTGGAGAACTCCATTGACTTGATCCATGTTTTTGGACTGTGGGAGGAAACCGGAGAACCCGGAGGAAACCCACGCAGACACGGGGAGTACATGGAATCGAACCGGGAACCCCCAGAGCTGAGAGGAGAACATGCTAACTACTAAGCCACCGTGCCGCCCACTTTGTAAGTTCATTCATCCATTATCTTCCACTTGATCCTCCATTAGGGTTGCGGATATGGGGAGGTTCCTCATGCCCATCCAGGGGAGAACGTTTCGGGCGCTGGGCAGATACACCCAGGACAGGGGGGCAATCTATCACTGGGCACACACTCACTCACACAGACATACTCTATATGGGGCAATTTAGAGCATTGACTTTACCTTGAATCCATGTTTTTGGACTGTGGGAGGAAACCGGAGAACCCGGAGGAAACCCACGGGGACACGGGGAGAACATGGAAACTCCACCCAGATTGGGATTCGAACCGGGAATCCCTAGTGCTGAGAGGAGAACATGCTAAACACAATTGGGGCATGATATGGGGCAATTTGGAGAACTCAATTGACCTCGATCCATGTTTTTGGACTGTGGGAGGAAAGCGGTGAACCCGGAGGAAACCCACGGGGACACGGGGAGAACATGGAAACTCCACCCAGATTGGGATTCGAACCGGGAATCCCTAGTGCTGAGAGGAGAACATGCTAAACACAATTGGGGCATGATATGGGGCAATTTGGAGAACTCAATTGACCTCGATCCATGTTTTTGGACTGTGGGAGGAAAGCGGTGAACCCGGAGGAAACCCACGCGGTCACGGGGAGAACATGGAAACTCCACCCAGATGGGGATTCGAACAGGAAATCACTAGCACTGAGAGGAGAACATGCTAAACCACTAAGGCACCGGGTTCCACATCTAGTTAAAGTTGATGTTTAATGGAGTTTCGGTTCAGTTTTGTAAACAAAGTTTTTTATAAAGTTTAGAACTGAGGACCTCAATCCGGATTACCGTTACACCGTTACTCCGGCTGTTCGGGTTCCCGTCGGCTTTTCACTCTGAACTTTTTATGTTTATAAATAAAGATGACGAAGCTTTAATGTCTTTATAATTATTGTTATTATTATTATTATCAATTATCAGGTTTTTAATCGATCTTGTGGTTCTTTAAAACAGATAACTGCTCTCGGTGTTCCGTACAGAAGCGGAAGTAAAGTTTGGAGAACTCACCGTTAAGAAAGTCGCTTCCGGCTGCGGCGCCGGCGGAGATCAAAGCTTCTCTGAAACTCTAATCCCGACTGCAGGTCGGATTGTGACGTCACAGATTATGACATCACAGATTAGATCGATTAGAATTATCGATCCGCTGGCACACGGCGCAAAGACCGGCGACAAGCTTCGCCTTTACAAAATAAAAGTCTCCGCCGGATTAAAAAACCAAAACAAAACAGTAAACAGAGGAAAAAAAAATCAAATAAAAATATAAATCAGACTCAGAAACGTGAACGGAGTTAATCCATCAGATTAAAGATTCACTCTTTATTGTTTGTACAGAAATCTGAACTCCATCCATCCATTAGCTTCCGCTTTATCCTCTACTAGGGTCGGGGGGGGGGGGGGGGGGGGCATACATGCATACTCCACCCAGAAAGGGATTTGAACCAGAAATCCCTAGTGCTGAGAGGAGAACATGCCACCATGAACACACCAAGCCACCTGGTGGTGAATATTGATATGTTTAAAAAAATGTAAAAAAAAAATGTAAAAAAAAAAAAATACATTCAGGGTTAGATCTGGGAGTTTTCACCGATGCCTCAACACTAAAGGGAATGAAGGGATAGGCTCTAGCACTGAGTGAGTTATTCCTGTCACCTTAATCGACAGATTATGTTCTGCTTAATCCTCTACTAGGGTTGCGTGGGGGGGGGGGGGTTCCCATGCCCATCCAGGGGAGAACGTTTGGGGCGCTGGGCAGATACACCCAGGACAGGACCCCAATCCATCACTGGACACACACTCACTTACACAGACACACTCTATATGGGGAAATTTGGAGAATTCAATTCACCTTGAATTCATGTTTTCAAACTGTGGGAGGAAACCGGAGAACCCGGAGGAAACCCATGCGGACGGGGAGAACATGGAAACTCCACCCAGATTGGGATTCAAACCGGGAATCCCCAGCGCTGAGAGGAGAACATGCTAAAGACTAAACCAACATGCCATCTGGTGGTGAATCTTGAAATAAAAAAATGTTTAAAAAAAAACAAAAAACACAAATAAAACATTCAGGTTTGATCTCGAAGTCCTGGATACCAAGCACTGAGAGGAGAACATGCCAATCACTAAGCCACCGTAGTGAGAGAATCTCAAGTCTGTTATTTATCAACAGACCGGTGACGGATCCTGTAAGGGTTCCAGAGCTGTGATGCGAGTTCAAATGAGGTCAGTGTGGGGGGCGGGGTGGGGCTGAGAGGAGTTCCGACGAGGTCATTGTGGAGGGTTAGAGCGGGGCTGAGAGGAGAACATGCCAATCACTAAAGTACCACAGTGAGAGAAACTCGTCTGTTTTTTTAAATCAACAGACCGATGGCGGTTCCTGTAAGGGTTCCAGAGATGTGATGCGAGTTCCAATGAGGTCATTGTGGAGGGTTAGGGCGGGGCTGAGAGGAGAACATGCCAATCACAAAGCCACCAGTGAGAGAATCTCAAGTCTGTTATTTATCAACAGACCGGTGGCGGTTCCTGTAAGGGTTCCAGAGATGTGATGCGAGTTCCAATGAGGTCATTGTGGGGGGCGGGGCGGGGCGGGGCTGAGAGGAGTTCCGACGAGGTCATTGTGGAGGGTTAGGGTGGGGCTGAGAGGAGAACATGCCAATCACTAAAGTACCATAGTGAGAGAAACTCGTCTGTTTTTTAAATCAACAGACCGGTGGCGGTTCCTGTAAGGGTTCCAGAGCTGTGATGCGAGTTCCAATGAGGTCAGTGTGGGGGGCGGGGCGGGGCTGAGAGAACATGCCAATCACAAAGCCACCAGTGAGAGAATCTCAAGTCTGTTATTTATCAACAGACCGGTGGCGGATCCTGTAAGGGTTCCAGAGATGTGATGCGAGTTCCGACGAGGTCATTGTGGAGGGTTAGGGCGGGGCTGAGAGGAGAACATGCCAATCACAAAGCCACCAGTGAGAGAATCTCAAGTCTGTTATTTATCAACAGACCGGTGGCGGATCCTGTAAGGGTTCCAGAGCTGTGAGTTCCAATGAGGTCAGTGTGGGGGGCGAGGCGGGGCTGAGAGGAGAACATGCCAATCACAAAGCCACCAGTGAGAAACACACAGAAATCAACAGACCGATGGCGGTTCCTGTAAGGGTTCCAGAGCTGTGATGCGAGTTGTGATGAGCAGGTCAGTGTGGGTGGGCGGGGCGATCTGATTGGTCGCTCAGAAGAATCACGTGATCTGCGAGTTTAGGCTAAATATCCATTTTTTCCGTTTAATTCTTAAAAACCATACACATTTTACTGAACAAGGTCCGAATGAAGCGACGAGCGTTTACATTTCTCAAGAGAAACAAACATGAAGGATTTTATTCGGCTCCAAATGTTAAGTTAAAAAAAAAAAATGCGTAAAACATGGAAAACTCTTCGTCTGTTACAGGATTGAGCTACGGCCGGGCGAGCGAGCACCGTTCCCCCCCCCCCCCCCCCCCCGTTCCCCCCGGACCGACAAACACCACCAAGAAATAAATTAATAACCGCGAGGGCGCTCGGCGAGGTCCTCACAGATCCTCCTCTTCCCTTTTAGAACGCGGCGAGCGCCTCCCGGAGGCCTGGAGCTGTGGTTCCGAGGACGCGCCACCCTGAGTTACACACGTGGGACACGGCGAGGACGTCCTGGAACATCCTCTTCAGCAGGACACAGAGGTTCCTTCAGGTTCTGTAGAAAAGTTTATCAAAATGTCCAGAGGGAGTCCAGCGAGCCTGTACTGAGGTCAGAACCTTCACCCACGGTCCACCCCGCACCCCCGAGGAACCCGGTCAGACACTGCGGCAGCTCTGATGACGGGCGGCGGTGTGAAACCGCAGGGGCCCGCAGCCCCTTTGTAGAAGCTCCACACGTTATTCCAAAGATCTAGAACTCAAAGCTTTAAGTTTCGGGTTCCGTCTTTAGGTGGCTGATGTGAACGAACAGGAACACCGATGGCACTCGGCGCTGCCGAACGGGTGGAGCCTCTGCTGGACCGGACCGGACTGGACGGACCCAACCGAGGTGGATGGGACAGCTGGCTGTGGCCCCCTTGTTGTGAAAGTGTGAACGTCTGCTGATTTACAGTGATGAGCTGCAGGTGGAGGTGGAAGTGGTGGAGGCGCAGGGGTCGGTGGGTCTGGTTTGACGTTCTGCGAGTTTGCATGTTCTCTCCCATCAGTGTGGGGTTCCTCCCACTGTTTAAAAACATGATGGAGGTAAGCTGATGATGTGTAGGTTCTACTGGATGGAACTGTGACTCCACCTTTCTCGATAGATCAGCTGGGATAGGCTCCAACCCTCCACACACCCCACCATTTTTTTCTTTTGTAGTCTGAGGCACGTTTTTTCCAGCCAGACCCAGTTCTTTAGGCAGGACAGGTTGCAGAACCCCACGGATGGAGATGTCCCTAATGAGGCTTCATCCTCATCCTCATCCCTAAAACCAGGTTTAAATCTTTAAGCAGACAGGGGTTTAAAACGTACTCTTTAAATCAAATCACATCCCTAAAGTCAGACTGAGCCAAGTTAAGCCTGAGCAGACATTGAGCTAAGCGAGGCCTGAACAGAGACAGAGACTGAGCCAAGTCTAGCTGAGCTAAGCCTGAGCTTGGGCTTGAGCCGGACCAGGCCTGAGCTTGGGCATAAGCTGGACCGAGTTTGGGCCTGGGTTTGAGCTGGACCAATCCTGAGCTTGGGCTGGACCAGGCCTGAGAGTGGGTTTGAGCTGGACCAATCCTGAGCTTGGGCAGGACCAGGCCTGAGATTGGGCTTGAGTTGGACCAGGCCTGAGCTTGGGATTGAGCTGGACCGAGTTTGAGCCTGGGTTTGAGCTGGACCAGGCCTGAGTTTGGGCTTGAGCTGGACCAAGTTTAAGCCTGGGCTGGAGCTGAACCGAGCCCGAGCTTGGGATTGAGCTGGACCGAGCCTGAGCTTGAGCATGAGCTGGACCAAGTTTGAGCCTGGGCTTGAGCTTGAGCTTGGTTTTGAGCTAGACCGAGCCTGAGCCTGGGTTAGAGCTGGACC
>JAFMOC010000156.1:247500-265000 GCA_019802505.1 Corydoras sp. C115 | reverse complement strand
GTGGGGATCAGTGGGGATCTGTGTGGATCAGTGGAGATCTGTGGAGAACAGTGGAGATCTGTGGAGGTCAGTGGGGATCTGTGGAGGTCAGTGGGGATCTGTGGGGATCAGTGGGGATCTGTGTGGATCAGTGGAGATCTGTGGAGAACAGTGGAGATCTGTGGGGATCAGTGGAGATCTGTGGAGGTCAGTGGGGATCTGTGGGGATCAGTGGGGATCTGTGTGGATCAGTGGAGATCTGTGGAGAACAGTGGAGATCTGTGTGGATCAGTGGGGATCTGTGGGGATCTGTGTGGATCAGTGGGGATCAGTGGAGGTCAGTGGGGATCAGTGGAGGTCAGTGGGGATCTGTGGAGGTCAGTGGGGATCTGTGGAGGTCAGTGGAGATCTGTGGAGGTCAGTGGGGATCTGTGTGGGTCAGTGGGGATCTGTGTGGATCAGTGGGGATCTGTGTGGGTCAGTGGGGATCTGTGTGGTTCAGTGGAGATCTGTGTGGGTCAGTGGGGATCTGTGTGGGTCAGTGGGGATTTGTGTGGATCAGTGGAGATCTGTGAGGATCAGTGGAGATCTGTGAGGATCAGTGGGGATCTGTGTGGATCAGTGTGGATCAGTGTGGATCAGTGGGGATCTGTGTGGATCTGTGTGGATCAGTGGGGATCTGTGTGGATCTGTGTGGGTCAGTGGGGATCTGTGGGGATCAGTGGGGATCTGTGTGGATCAGTGGAGATCTGTGTGGATCAGTGGGGATCAGTGGGGATCTGTGTGGATCAGTGGAGATCTGTGTGGATCAGTGGAGATCTGTGTGGGTCAGTGGAGATCTGTGTGGGTCAGTGGGGATCTGTGTGGGTCAGTGGAGATCTGTGTGGGTCAGTGGGGATCTGTGTGGATCAGTGGGGATCTGTGTGGGTCAGTGGAGATCTGTGTGGATCAGTGGAGATCTGTGTGGGTCAGTGGAGATCTGTGTGGGTCAGTGGGGATCTGTGTGGGTCAGTGGGGATCTGTGTGGGTCAGTGGGGATCTGTGTGGGTCAGTGGGGATCTGTGTGGATCAGTGGAGATCTGTGTGGATCAGTGGGGATCTGTGTGGGTCAGTGGAGATCTGTGTGGATCAATGGAGATCTGTGTGGGTCAGTGGAGATCTATGTGGGTCAGTGGAGATCTGTGTGGGTCAGTGGAGATCTGTGTGGGTCAGTGGAGATCTGTGTGGGTCAGTGGGGATCTGTGTGGGTCAGTGGGGATCTGTGTGGGTCAGTGGGGATCTGTGTGGGTCAGTGGGGATCTGTGTGGTTCAGTGGAGATCTGAGGAGGTCAGTGGAGATCTGTGTGGATCAGTGGAGATCTGTGTGGATCAGTGGGGATCTGTGTGGGTCAGTGGGGATCTGTGTGGATCAGTGGGGATCTGTGTGGGTCAGTGGAGATCTGTGTGGATCAGTGGAGATCTGTGTGGATCAGTGGAGATCTGTGTGGATCAGTGGGGATCAGTGTGGTTCAGTGGAGATCTGAGGAGGTCAGTGGAGATCTGTGTGGATCAGTGGGGATCTGTGTGGGTCAGTGGAGATCTGTGTGGATCAGTGGAGATCTGCGTGGATCAGTGGAGATCTGCGTGGATCAGTGGGGATCTGAGGACGTCAGTGGGGATCTGTGTGGATCAGTGGGGATCTGTGTGGATCAGTGGAGATCTGCGTGGATCAGTGGGGATCTGAGGACGTCAGTGGGGATCTGTGTGGATCAGTGGGGATCTGTGTGGATCAGTGGAGATCTGTGTGGAGAACCATTAAAGGGGATTACAAGTCTAAACCACAGTGTACACTCGTGTGTGTGTGTCCTTCGTTGTGTATGTACATGTACAGTGGGTTAATTTAATGATCATTGCTAATGATATAAATCACATGACCTCATTGTGGCTCACACTCCCTCTCTTCTTCCTCAGCTTGATCACATGATTAGATCATGTGATCATAAATCAGAACTGTGACCGATCAGACACCGAGCAGGAACTATAAATCAGAACTGTGACTGAGCAGGAAATATAAATCAGAACTGTGACCGATCATTGGAACCATGGGCATATACTCAAAACGCTTACACACAGAGGACCGGCACAGCCACACTGTCACAGAGCCCAGAGAACACACACACACACACACACACACACACACACACACACACCTGTTAGAGTCTCCACACACTGTTAGGTTGAGGAACCGACACCATGAAACCCAGCAGTGAGTAAGAGCTGAGCCTCACTGGTCTCAGAACAGTACACAGCTTTCTCCAGCAGAGGCAGCACTTATACTCAGAAGCAATGTGGTGGCTGGGAGGGGGGGAGGGGGGGTTTAGTTCAGAATGCTCAGCCGATTCGGTTCTCGTCGAGGACGTTAGGAGAACGTGGAACGAGTGAAGGATGTTAATCGGCATGCACTAAGAAACACGCACTCACACCCCACAGTGGCAGAAGCTTTGTTGGAGGCAGTGGCAGGAGGAAAGGCTACATGTGTAGGGCTAGAAACATGGGTTACATCGTGCTGCTGGCTGCTGCTGCTGCTGGAGGGGTGACGCCTGAGGGGCCCCTGAAAGGAAACCCCGCTCTGGAACGCACTCACTACATCCATCTGCAAGGAATCAGAGAGCATGACAGAGGGCCCAAAGAACAAAGAGGGGGGGAGAGTGAGGTGAGTGAGGGAGGGGGAGAGTGAGGGAGGGAGAGAGTGAGGGAGGGGGAGAGTGAGGGAGGGGGAGAGTGAGGGAGGGGGAGGGAGAGAGAGGGAGGGGGAGAGAGAGTGAGGGAGGGGGAGAGAGAGTGAGGGAGGGGGAGAGAGAGTGAGGGAGGGGGAGAGAGAGTGAGGGAGGGGGAGAGAGAGTGAGGGAGGGGGAGGGAGAGTGAGGGAGGGGGAGAGAGAGAGAGGGAGGGGGAGAGAGAGTGAGGGAGGGGGAGAGAGAGAGAGGGAGGGGGAGAGAGAGAGAGGGAGGGGGAGAGAGAGTGAGGGAGGGGGAGAGGGAGAGAGGGAGGGGGAGAGTGAGGGAGGGGGAGAGAGAGTGAGGGAGGGGGAGAGGGAGGGAGGGGGAGAGTGAGGTGAGTGAGTGAGGGGAGAGAGAGTGAGGGGGAGAGAGAGGGAGGGGGAGAGAGAGAGTGAGGGAGGGGGGAGAGGGAGGGAGAGTGAGGGAGGGGGAGAGTGAGGTGAGTGAGTGAGGGGGAGAGAGAGTGAGGGAGAGAGAGAGGGAGAGAGAGTGAGGGAGAGAGAGAGGGAGAGAGAGTGAGGGGGAGAGGGAGAGTTAGGTGAGTGAGTGAGGGGGAGAGAGAGTGAGGGAGAGAGAGAGGGAGGGGAGAGAGAGTGAGGGGGAGAGAGAGTGAGGGAGGGGGAGAGGGAGAGAGAGAGTGAGGGAGTGAGGGAGAGAGAGAGTGAGGGGGGAGTGTGAAGGGGGGGTGAGGGGGAGGGAGAGAGAGTGAGAAGTGAGGGAGGGAGAGAGAGAGAGTGAGGGGAAGAGATAGAGAGGGGGAGAGAGAGGGGAGAGAGAGGGGAGAGGGGGGGGAAAGAGTGAGGGGGGAGATAGATTGAGGGGGAGAGGGAGAGTGAGAGAGAGAGGGAGTGAGTGCGAAAGGAGTGGAGGAGAAAGAGAGAGAGTGAGGAAGACAGGGAGAGAGAGGACAGAAAGAAATAGGGAGAGAGAGGGAAGAGAGAGCGGTAGAGAGAGGGTAGGGGGGAGAGAGAGAGCAAGAGGAGAGAGCGCGAGAGAGCAGCAGAAAGAGAGAGAGAGAGCAAGAGAGCAGCAGAAAGAGAGAGAGAGAGAGAGAGAGAGAGAGAGAGAGAGAGAGAGGCTGAGAGGATGATTTGGAGGACAGATCATGAAGGGCACCCATATAAAGAGAGAACAGGGAGAGGTAGCAGCAAGGAGAAACAAGGCACTGCATGAGAGCGTTACCCCACACTGACCTCCCTGCCATGATACCCCCTCCCATCTGCCCTGTACCTGACCCACCTGCCGCCCGCCGGCCCCCCCTGCTGCTCAGCGAGAGGAGTCCATCAGCTGCACTGACGGCTCACTAAAGGAACCGAACGACAGTTCCGGGACTTTTTCCGGAGTTCCTAAACGACATGCTGTCCGTTCCGGCCGCGGCGTGTCCTTACCTGAGTCTGGATTCTGTTCAGGCCGCGGAACCAGAGGATCTGTCCTCGCCGCAGCTCGCGCTCGGCGTGGTCGATCTCGTCCAGGTCCTCCATGTCCTCCAGCTCCTCGTCGGGGATCTCCTCCTTCTGAGTGCCGTGACCCGCGGGCTTCAGGAACTTCAGTCGACTGGTCGGGATGGTGGAGATGATCTGCAGCAGGGGGGTGGAGGATGAATACAGGACGTATACATTATGACAAAAGGACACATGTTCTCCCCGTGTCCGCGCGTTTCATGTTCTCCCCGTATCCTCCCACAGTCCAAAAAACATGGATCAAGTCAATTGAGTTCTCCAAATTGTCCCATATAGAGTGTCTGTGAGTGAGTGTGTGCCCAGCAATAGATTGGTGTCCTGTCCTGGGTGTATCTGCCCAGCACCCGAAACGTTCTCCCCTGGATGGACATAGGGAACCCCCCTGTGACCCTGATATAGGATAAAGCTGAAGAAAATGGATGGAAGGACACGTTTGAATTAAAGAACAGTAGATTGTTAAGTCCCTTAAATACAGCAGAGCACCACAAGAGGGCAGTGTTCACCTGCTGTTTTGCTACAGCTTTATTCTACGCTCAGCTCTGGGGGAACCTCTGCAGAACAGTCCACATGGGGATTTTTTAAATCATGAAGATGCCAAAGCTCAACCGGAACCCCAAACGAACCCCAGATCTAATTAATACTTAAGATCAGATCAGATTTGCACTCATTATATTTGTTATTTTTCCAAGAGTTCTGTATGTGGTTCTGTGTGTATAGTTCTGTATGTGGTTCTATGTGTATAGTTCTGTATGTGGTTCTATGTGTATAGTTCTGTATGTGGTTCTATGTGTATAGTTCTGTATGTGGTTCTATGTGTATAGTTCTATATGTGGTTCTATGTGTATAGTTCTGTATGTGGTTCTATGTGTATAGTTCTATATGTGGTTCTATGTGTGGTTCTATACACATAGAACCACATGCAGAACTATACACACAGAACCACATCCAGAACTATACACATGTGGTTCTATGTGTATAGTTCTGTATGTGGTTCTATGTGTATAGTTCTGTATGTGGTTCTGTGTGTATAGTTCTGCATGTGGTTCTGTGTGTATAGTTCTGTATGTGGTTCTATGTGTATAGTTCTATATGTGGTTCTATGTGTATAGTTCTGTATGTGGTTCTATGTGTATAGTTCTGTATGTGGTTCTATGTGTATAGTTCTGCATGTGGTTCTATGTGTATAGTTCTGTATGTGGTTCTGTGTGTATAGTTCTGTATGTGGTTCTATGTGTATAGTTCTGTATGTGGTTCTATGTGTATAGTTCTGTATGTGGTTCTATGTGTATAGTTCTGTATGTGGTTCTGTGTGTATAGTTCTGTATGTGGTTCTTTGTGTATAGTTCTGTATGTGGTTCTATGTGTATAGTTCTGTATGTGGTTCTGTGTGTATAGTTCTGTACGTGGTTCTGTGTGTATAGTTCTGTACGTGGTTCTGTGTGTATAGTTCTATACGTGGTTCTGTGTGTATAGTTCTGTCTGTATGTGGTTCTGTGTGTATAGTTCTGTATGTGGTTCTGTGTGGATAGTTCTATATGTGGTTCTGTGTGTATAGTTCTATATGTGGTTCTGTGTGTATAGTTCTGTATGTGGTTCTATGTGTATAGTTCTGTATGTGGTTATATGTGTATAGTTCTGTATGTGGTCCTGTGTGTATAGTTCTGTATGTGGTTCTATGTGTATAGTTCTGTATGTGGTTCTATGTGTAAAGTTCTGTATGTGGTTCTATGTGTATAGTTCTGTATGTGGTTCTGTGTGTATAGTTCTGTATGTGGTTCTGTGTGTATAGTTCTGTATGTGGTTCTACGTGTATAGTTCTGTATGTAGTTCTGAGATGAACCATGGCGGGACGGTGGGATCTGTTTATAGTGAGCTTCTCAGAGTGTGGAACTCTGTGTTCTTTGGTATGTTCTGTTGGTGGATGTTCATGGTTCAGATCTGAACGGCGTACCTGTCCCCATAGCAGACATCCTCCACCCAAGAAGACGCACCAGAGCCACTGGTCCAGACTGAGTCCCACACAGCTGAAGGGCTTCCCTCCAAACTGCACGATCACGATCTGCCACAACACGGAGAACGTCAGGGACCCCGCACAGCTCCCACCAGAAGAGACCACCAGAAGCACACAGCGCCCTCACCTGGATGACGAACGTGCCGAAAACGATGGAACAGAAGATCATGTTGTTGAAGATCCCGTCGAAGACGTTCCTCTCGCCGTGGATCTTGCGAGCGTTGATCTCGTTAAACAGCTGCATCATGACGAAGGTGTTGAAGACGATGGTGTAGTGTTCCGATGGAGGTGCGTGGAGTGGGGCGTTCCGTCCGTTGTCAATATCAAACATCTTCTCACCTGAAGACGACACGATGAGAAGGTTCCATCACAGAGGAACCTGAAGAACCACCTCAACCCAACGCAAACAAGGCAAAACAAGTTGAGTTGTTAAAGGTGAAGTGGAAATCATGTCACTCACCTGCAAACAGCAGGGTGAAGATGATGGTCAGCTGATAGACCGCGTGACCCAGAATGTTCTTCATCATGGTTTTAGAGATGAGGGGTTTGTTCCGGCCGTAGGGTTTCCTCAGCAGCAGGGACTCTGTGGGGGGTTCGGTGGCCAGAGCGAGCGAGGCGAAGGTGTCCATGATCAGATTAACCCACAGCATCTGAACTGCCTTCAGAGGAGAGTCCTGAGTGCAGATCAGAGCAGAGTTGACCTCTAGAACTGAGAATCTGAAGAACCCTCAAATCCAACCATTACACACAGAACATCACTACAGCAGAATCATCTCAGAGATCCGCTCCTGAGATCAGACCACTCGTTACTGCAGCAACACGCACTCACATTACCTCAGATTAGACCCAGGACCAGACCCAGGACCAAGCCCTAGACCCAAGATGAAACCCAGGACTGGGCCCAGGACCAAACCCAAGGCCCAGGACCGGAACCAGGGTCAGACCCAAGACTGAGCCCTAGACCCAAGATGAAACCCAGGACTGGGCCCAGGACCAAACCCAAGACCCAGGACCGGACCCAGGGTCAGACCCAAGACCGAGCCCTAGACCCAAGATGAAACCCAGGAGTGGGCCCAGGAGCAGACCCAAGACCCAGGACAGGACCCAGAACCAGACCCAAGACGGGACCCAGGACCAGACCCAAGACCCAGGACAGGACCCAGGGCCAGACCCAAGACCCAGGACAGGACCCAGTACCAGACCCAAGATGGGACCCAGGACCCAGGACCAGACCCAAGATCTAGGACCAGACCCAAGACCCAGGGCTCAAGACCCAGGGCCCAGGACCAGACCCAAGACCCAGGGCCCAAGACCCAAGTCCCAGGACAGGACCCACGGCCCAAGACCCAGGACCAGACCCAAGCCCCAGGACCAGATCCAAGGCCCAAGACCCAGGGCATACGACCAGACCCAAGTCCCAGGACAGGACACCCATGGCCCAAGACCAGACCCAGGGCACACGACCAGACCCAAAGCCAAGACCCAGGACACACAACCAGACCCAATTCCCAGGGCCCAAGACCCAGGACCAAACCCAGGACACACGACCAGACCCGAGACTGACTGACCAGACCAGCAATCAACAGGTTTTTCTTCTATAATTAATAGAGAAAACAGTAGACTTCAACATCTAGAGGTGAAAGAAAAGGTTCCTGTACTACATAACCTTCTCTCGCTCTCTGTGTGTAAAGTATAATGTTTTTTTAACATCCTGGGTTTTTTTTTTATTGCTTTTCCACAGAGAAACCGAGTTGATGTTACTAAACACTTTCTAAAATAAGCAGCAGGATCACCTTAACCAACCAATCAGCATTTAGATTTCATACAGATGTGAAACCAGAGGTTCAGTTCCAACAGAGACCAGCACATTGCACACATTACACACACTACACACACTGCCTAAAATAAAAGAGTGTACAGTCACAGCTTAAAGTTTAATTATAAAATAAACCCTGACCAGATCAGAATCCTGTAGATTATTATTATTAAAAATAATAATAATAATAATAATAAATGCATTAGTCTGATGTAACAGTTAATTGTGGTGTGATTTTGCAGGTTCTCGAGCTGCAGGCTGACAGTAATGCTGGATGTACGAGGGTGGAGGAGGTGTGTGAGGACATTACTGATGCAGGATGCTGTGAGAGGAACAGGAACCCCGACTGAGTTCTCTGTGGGGGCGGGTCTAACAGAGGGAGGTACCTGTGTGATGCAGGCTCCGGTGAAAGCCACGATCACAGCCACCACGTTCACCGTCAGCTGGAACTGCAGGAACTTGGAGATGCTGTCGTAAACGTTGCGGCCCCACATCACCGCTTTAACGATGCTCGAGAAATTATCATCCGTCAGAATGATGTCAGAGGCTTCTTTAGCTACGTCAGTGCCAGCAATGCCCTGAAACACAAACACACACACACACACACATGCATACACACACACAGACAGACACACACACACATGCATACACACACACAGACAGACACACACACACATGCATACACACACACAGACAGACACACACACACACACACCCACAAACACACACAGACAGACAGACACACACACACACAGACAGACACACACACAGACAGACAGACACAGACACACACAGACAGACAGACACACACAGACAGACAGACACACACAGACAGACAGACACAGACAGACAGACACAGACAGACAGACACACACACACACAGACAGACAGACACACACACACAGACAGGCACACACAGAGACAGACAGACAGACACACAGACAGACAGACAGACAGACACACAGACAGACAGACACACAGACAGACAGACACACACACACAGACAGACACACACAGACACACACACACACACACACAGACACACACAGACAGACACACACACACACAGACAGACAGACACACACACGGACACACACACGGACACACACACACAGACAGACAGACACACACACACAGACAGACAGACACACACACACAGACAGACAGACACACACACACACACAGACAGACACACACAGACAGACAGACACACACAGACAGACACACACAGACAGACACACACAGACAGACACACACAGACAGACACACACACACACACACGGACACAGACAGACACACACACACGGACACAGACAGACACACACACACAGACAGACACACACAGACAGACACACACAGACAGACACACACACACAGACACACACACACAGACAGACACACACGGACACACACACGGACACACACACGGACACACACACGGACACACACACGGACACACACACGGACACACACAAAAAGACACACACAAAAAAACACACCAATTTTGAGAACTTTGTCGTGGTTGTGTAAACATGCTGGTCACATGACTCTGAACACACAGAACAGAAGGACGTACCATGGCAAACCCGACGTCGGCTTTCTTCAGGGCCGGTCCGTCGTTGGTTCCGTCTCCCGTCACGGCCACCACCTGCCGCTGCTCCACCACCGTGCTGTCGATGATACCTGCAATCAGGGGGAACCCGTCAGAACCCGGAGCGGTCCGGTACGAGGTCACTCAGAGAACCGGCGGCCGACCTTTAACCAGCGTGTGCTTGTCGGTGGGGGACGACCGAGCCAGAACCCGGAGTTTGGGCCAGATCTTGTCGATGCGCTCCTGTTCGATCTGCAACGTGAGAACATCAGACCGATGAGTTACGACATCACCCTGTGGGGGGGGGGGGGGGGTCCCCTGCAGGACGCGGCGCTCTCGCTCTCTCACCTCTCCTTTCTCGTTGCGAATGCGCCGGTTGAACTCTTTTCCCTCCAGACAGATGAAGTCGTCGCCGGGCTGCAGGATGCCACATTTGGTCGCTATGGCGCGGGCGGTGTTGATGTTGTCCCCGGTCACCATGCGCACGGTAATTCCAGCTCGCTGGCACTTTCTGATGGCGTCGGGGACCTGCACAAGACACGGACATACCGTCACCCCCCACTGAGGACGCCGCGGGTCGAACAGGACACGATAGAACTCCCCACAATCACAGGACGCATCACAGAACCTGAACAACCTACTCTAGAGACCCCAGAATGAAGACTCTGCCTGGAAAACCCCACCTAAAGACCTGGCTCTGCAGACCTGGTCCTGGTGATCCAGACTGAAGACTCCACCCTGGAGACCTCACCCTGAAGATCTGCCCTAGAGACCCCTCCCTGAAGACCATGCCCTGAAAACCCCATCCTGGAGACCTGGCTTGACAGACCTGGCTCAGGAGATCCCAGACTGAGAGATTCTACCCTAAAGAGCTGTTCTGGAGACCCCTCCCCCTCCCTGATCCCAGACTGAAGACCCCGCCCTGGAAACCTGGCCCTAAAGACCCCACCCCTAAGACCTGCCCTGGAGACCTTACCCTGAAGACCCCTCCCTGAAAACCATGCCCTGAAAACCCCATCCTGGAGACCTGGCTTGACAGACCTGGCTCAGGAGATCCCAGACTGAGAGATTCTACCCTAAAGAGCTGTTCTGGAGACCCCCTCCCTGAAGACCATGACCCCTCCCTCCCTGATCCCAGACTGAAGACCCCGCCCTGGAAACCTGGCCCTAAATACCCCACCCCTAAGACCTGCCCTGGAGACCTTACCCTGAAGACCTGCCCTAGAGACCCCTCCCTGAAGACCATGCCCTGAAAACCCCATCCTGGAGACCTGGCTTGACAGACCTGGCTCAGGAGATCCAAGACAGAGATTCTACCCTAAAGAGCTGTTCTGGAGACCCCCTCCCTGAAGACCATGACCCCTCCCCCTCCCTGATCCCAGACTGAAGACCTGTTCTGGAGACCTCACCCTGATAACCACAGACTGGAGACCCCAGACTAAAGACCCTGCCCTGGCGATTCCACCCTAAAGACTTGTTCTGGAGATCCCAGACTGAAGACCCTGCCCTGGAGACACCAGACTGAAGACCCCACCCTGGAGACCCTGCCTTGGAGACACCAGACTGAAGACCCTACCCTGGAGACTCCACCCCAAAGACCTGTTCTGGAGACCTCACCCTGAAGACCCCAGACTAAAGACCCCGCTCCTGGAGACCCCGCCCTGCGTATCTCATAACATAAGACAGGATTGTAAAACGAGTAAAATTCCAGATTAAGCTGTATGGTTTCTTTTTACGGAACGTTCCCATGTGAGCGTGAGAGAATGAGAACAGAGCCGAGTGCCTCTCATTAAGCTTCGCCGAACCTTTCCACTCGAGGCAGTGCACATGTGTAGCGCTCAAATAATGATGAACCATGGGAAATGAATTCATCCTTGGAGAATGTCAGTTCCACCTTTAACTGTAGATGTTTAAGGAAACGTCATATTAAGAAGCTCATGAAGCTTCTGGTTCTCCTTCAATCAAGAACCAGATCACGTGCTCTGTATTTTGTTATGGATCATGTGATTGGCTCGGTGTGTATGGGGTGTGTATGGGGTGTGTATGGGGTGTGTATGGGGTGTGTATGGGGTGTCTATGGGGTGTCTATGGGGTGTCTATGGGGTGTCTATGGGGTGTCTATGGGGTGTCTATGGGGTACCTCGGGTCTGACGGGGTCCTCGATGCCCACCACACACACACAGGTGAGTCTGGTGAGGATGTCACTCTCGTTCTCCCAGTCCGGTTCTCCCTCTGAAGCAGGGAAGTCTCTATAGGCCAGACAAATAGTCCTCAGGCCTTCCGAAGCCATGGGTTCTATCACCTTCTTCACCATGTCATCGCGGTCCCGGGGACGGAACACCTTGGCCTCGCCGCTGGCCGTGAGGATTTTGAAACACCTGCAAGGAGAACGTGTCTGGATTATTCTGAAATAGAACATGCAGCAGGTTCTATGGACTGAGTTATGGGATGGAGACATCATGATGGAGGTTCCAATCAGACACCTCGCTCTGAAATCAGAGGCATGAGTCAGACCTTAATCTGCCCCGCCCCCCAGGACGTTGGGGAAAAGGTTCCCAAGGCCCCCATATCCTCTGATGAAGTGAGCCGAGGGTCACATGACACATGGAGCGGACATCCAGACCCCCTAAAGCAGGTTCTACTGTCTCCAGTGGACAGGTCATGTGATCTACCAGAATTCATCTTGTTAATGTTGAAACCTGTTTACACTCATGTTAATAATGGGGCAGTATGGTGGCTTAGTGGTTGGCATGTTCTCCTCTCAGCGCTGGGGATTCCCGGTTCGAATCCCAATCTGGGTGGAGTTTCCATGTTCTCCCCGTGTCCGCGTGGGTTTCCTCTGGGTTCTCCGGTTTCCTCCCACAGTCCAAAAACATGGATCAAGGTCAATTGAATTCTCCAAATTGCCCCATATAGAGTGTGTCTGTGTGTGAGAGTTTGTCCAGTGATGGATTGCCCCCTCCCTGTCCTGGGTGTATCTGCCCAGCGCCCGAAACGTTCTCCCCTGGATGGGCATGGAGAACCCCCCCTCCCCCCCCGTGACCCTAGTAGAGGATAAAGCGAAAGATAATGGATCAAACTAAGGTATTAAGTCATGACTGCCCCCTTGTGCTCTGGAGCATCATGACTGTTGGATGTTGGGGATCTGGACAGCGCTGGGGTGGAAGGCTTACTTCTTCAGCAGAATCTCCGACGCTCCTTTGCTGAACATGCGGAAGCTTCCGTCAGCGTTCTTCAGCACGGTGCTCATCGATTTCCTGACCGAGTTGAAGGTGTACACCTTGTAGAGCTTCTCCTCTGGGATCTCATTACGCACCGCCTGGTAGTCCTTCTTCAGGTCCAGAACGAACCCCAGCAACGCACACTCCGTTTTATTACCCACCTGACGAGAGAGACCGCCCTCCTTTTCAGGAGACTGGGAGAGAGAGAGTGAGAGCGAGAGAGAGTGAGAGAGAGAGAGAGTGAGAGAGAGAGAGAGACAGGTGAATGCTGCAGCATCATCAGTGTGCATCATCATTGGTGTGGTGTGCATCATCAGTGTGGTGTGCATCATCGTTGTGTATCATCAGTGTGCGGTGTGTGTTATCAGTATGTATCATCGGAGTGCATCATCGGTGTGTATCATCCGTGTGGTGTGCATCTTAGTTGTGTATCATCTGTGTGGTGTGCGTCATTGTTGTGTATCATCTGTGTGGTGTGCGTTATCCGTGTGGTGTGTATCATCTGTGTATCATCCGTGTGGTGTGCATCTTAGTTGTGTATCATCTGTGTGGTGTGCGTCATTGTTGTGTATCATCTGTGTGGTGTGCGTTATCCGTGTGGTGTGTATCATCTGTGTATCATCCGTGTGGTGTGCGTCATTGTTTTGTATCATCCGTGTGGTGTGCGTCATTGTTGTGTATCATCTGTGTGGTGTGCGTCATTGTGTATCATCCGTGTGGTGTGCGTCATTGTGTATCATCCGTGTGGTGTGCGTCATTGTGTATCATCCGTGTGGTGTGTATCATCCATGTGTATCTTTGTTGTGTATCATCCGTGTGGTGTGCGTCATTGTTGTGCATCATCCGTGTGCATCATCCATGTGGTGTGTATCTTTGTTGTGCATCATCCGTGTGGTGTGCGTCATTGTTGTGGTGTGTATCATCGTTGTGTAACTTTGTTGCGTATCATCCGTGTGGTGTGTATCATGGTTGTGTATCTTTGTTGTGTATCTTTGTTGTGCATCATCCGTGTGGTGTGTATCATCGTTGTGTATCTTTGTTGTGCATCATCCGTGTGGTGTGTATCATCGTTGTGTATCTTTGTTGTGCATCATCCGTGTGGTGTGTATCATTGTGTATCTTTGTTGTGTATCATCCGTGTGGTGTGCATCATCCGTGTGGTGTGTATCGTGCGTGTGGTGTGTATCATGGTTGTGTATCTTTGTTGTGTATCATCCGTGTGGTGTGTATCATCCGTGTGGTGTGTATCATGGTTGTGTATCTTTGTTGTGTATCATGCGTGTGGTGTGTATCATGGTTGTGTATCTTTGTTGTGTATCATGCGTGTGGTGTGTATCATGCGTGTGGTGTGTATCATGGTTGTGTATCTTTGTTGTGTATCATGCGTGTGGTGTGTATCATCCGTGTGGTGTGTATCATGGTTGTGTATCTTTGTTGTGTATCATGCGTGTGGTGTGTATCATCCGTGTGGTGTGTATCATGGTTGTGTATCTGGACCTCTCACCATGATCTTGGTTGTGTAAGCACTGTTGACGCTGATTCCCAGAACCAGCAGGTCCAGAATGCTGGCAGGAACCACGTCAGGTTCAGGAACTCTCCTGTGGTGCTTGTCGGCGAGGTAAGCCTGAACCACGGTCATCCTGTTCATGGTGAGCGTTCCCGTCTTGTCCGAACAGATGGCCGTGGCGTTGCCCATCGTCTCGCAGGCGTCCAAATGCCTCACCAGATTATTATCCTTCATCATTTTCTGTGAGCACAAAACACAGCCCAAACAATACGTTTACGGAAAAGCAGTCAGGTACGAGGGGGCGGGGCTTAGTGGAGTAGTTCCACCCCGTTCCCGTGATTTATTCACAATAACACCCAACCGCGAGAGCCTTAGAACTTTTATAAAACGCTTATAAACACATTATAATAATAATAATAATAAAAAAAAATACTCAGAAAGACTCAGAAGCTTAAAGACCAGAACCAGCCGGTTCAGAGGCAGCTTCGTCCCCCAGGCAACCAGACTGTAGAACGGCCAGAGAACAGTGTACCGCCCAACTCACACCCCTGCCAGCTTACATAAACTCTGCACTTCACTTTCACAGAACCCCAGACTTCCTCTATTAGGGTTCCACATGCCCATACAGGGGCAAACGTTTTGGGTGCTGGGCAGATACACCCAGGACAGGACGCCAATCTATCACTGGACACACACTCACTCACACAGACACACTCTATATGGGGCAATTTGGAGAGCTCTGTTGACTTGATCCATGTTTTCGGACTATGGGAGGAAACCGGAGAACCCGGAGGAAACCCACGCGGATATGGGGAGAACATGGAAACTCCACCCAGATTGGGATTCGAATCGGGAATCTGGTTCTCTGGTTTCCTCCCACAGTCCAAAAACATGGATCAAGGTCAATTGAATTCTCCAAATTGCCCCATATAGAGTGAGTGTGTCCAGTGATAGATTGGCATCCTGACCTGGGAGCATCTGCCCAGCGCCCGGAACGTTCTCCCCTGGATGGACATGGGGAACCCCCCCCGGCGACCCTAATAGAGGATGAAGCGGAAGATAATGGATGGATGAATAAACAATCTGTACATGGCTGTCCGACACTGTTGATGCCCCCCCCCCCCCCCCAAAGGAGGACGAGTCCCCCACTGAGTCTCTGTCCTCACAAGGTTTCTTCCTTAAAATAACAGAACAGGGAGTTTTGTCTTGCCGCTGTCTCTTCATCTTGCCCTTTGTGGTTTAAAGGTTTATAACATCGTAAAGCTGCTTTGTGACGATGTACTATATTGATCCTCTAACAATGACATATTGCCATCAAGTGGCCAAATTACAGAATGCAGTTTATTAAAAAATAAATACATGGGGAAAAATGTATTGTACATCATGCATTGATACGAATGTGAAGCGCTCAGCGATGCGTGTTATAGCCAATGAGGTCACGGCTGGACAAACGGCTCAGCCAATCAGATTTAAGGAGCAGAATGAGCCGTTTTAGAATACCAACATCGTTAGTGCTCATTAACCCTCAGGGATCGTAACGCTTTGTCCCCGTGACGCCTTGTCTCGTTCCGCACAGAACCTGCTCAACACGGCGCCCTCCAGCTGGTGTCGCATGTTGCTAGGCAACAACGGATCAGAGCTTCTGAAGACGCATGTGTGCTCGCGGAACCAAATCAATAAATAAACAAATCAATGGCAATCTTGTGCGGCACGGTGGCTTAGTGGTTAGCACGTTCTCCTCTCAGCGCTGGGGGTCCAGGTTCGAACCCCAATCTGGATGGAGTTTCCATGTTCTCACTGTGTCCAAGTGAGGTTCCTCCAGGGGAGGACATCCAGGGGAGAACGTTTCAGGTGCTGGGCAGATATACCCAGGACGCCAAGCTATCACTGGAGACACTGACTCACACACACTATATGGGGCAATTTAGAACATCCACTTCACCTTGAATCCATGTTTTTGGACCGTGGGAGGAAACCGGAGAACTGGAGTACATGGAAACTCCACCCAGATCGGGATTCATACCTGGATTCCACCCCCCCTCCCACCACACACAAAACCCCCACCCATTCACCCCACACACACACACACAACCCCCCCCACTCCACACACACACACACACACACACACAACCCCCCCACTCCACACAAACAACCCCCCCACTCCTCACACACACCCACCCATTTACCCCCCACACACACAACCCCCCCACTCCCCACACACCTACCCATTCACCCCACACACCCAACCTCCCCCACACACACCCACCCATTCACCCCCTCACACACACACAAAAACCCCCCCCCCCCCCCCACAAACACACACCCACTCCCCCCCCCCCACCTTGAATCCATGTTTTTGGACTGTAGGAGGAAACCGGAGGACATGGAAACTCCAACCAGATCTGGATTTCACCCCCCTCCCACCACACACACCCCCCACACACAACCCCCCCCACACACACACACACAATCCCCCCCACAGACAGCCACCCATTCACCCCCCCATACACACACAAATTCACACCCCCCACCATGAATCCATGTTTTTGGACTGTGGGAGGAAACCGGAGAACATGGAAACTCCACCCAGATCGGGATTCGTACCCTGGCTCCCCAGCACTAAGAGGAGGACATGCTAACATGCCACCCTCAAGGTACATAGAACGCTCCCAATTGCCCCATCTAGTGTGTTGGTGTGTGAGTGTGCATGGGGACCACCCCCCACCCGACCCTAGTCGAGGATTAAGAGGAAGATAATGGATGTTCTGGTTGGCTGACAGACGGGGAACAGAACCCACCTTCACTGAGTAAGCCAATGAGATGGTCACGGCGAGGGGCAGCCCCTCAGGAACCGCCACCACCAGCACGGTCACGCCAATGATGAAGAACTTGACGAAGAACTGGATGTAGATGGGGGTGCATTCCGTCTCCCACGGAAGGTTCTGGATCCAGAACGTGTCTATGATGAACAGCACCACCAGGATGATGACCGTGATGGCCGACATCACCAGCCCTGAGAACCAATCAGATCGATCCGAATCAGAACCGGAACCGGACCGGACCGGACCCGAGCCGAGGCGGCGCTCCACCCAAAGCGCTCTGACCTGCTTTGCCGATCTGGACGGCGAGTTTGGTCAGCTTGCCCTGCAGAACCGA
>JAFMOC010000156.1:237500-245000 GCA_019802505.1 Corydoras sp. C115 | reverse complement strand
GGCTGTGAGTCAGAGCAGCTCTTTTGAAGAACGATGAACTTCTTTGAAGAGCCTCTAGTTGTAGGATTAAAGTTTATAAGATCAATGGTTCTAGATAGGGGGTGCTGAAAAAAATCGATGTAGTCCTGGCGATTCTGAATCGATTCAAAATGCCCAAGAATCGATTTTTAAAAATGCGTTTAATATGAAATGCGTTTAAATATGATATTTTGGCGCCCCCTCTCGAGCGTACTGGGTATCGCATTACGGATCCGCTCGTCCACCGTACAGCACGCTTGTTAACCAGCTCCCGTTGTAGTTCCCGATCCCGATGTAGGGAAGCATGGAGCAGGGAGTGTAACATGTAAATGAGATACTTTTACATCAACCTGAACTAAAAGAAGTTTAAAATATATTTAATATTTAAGGTTATGTTTTGAAAATGTAGCGAATGTTGTTGCAATGTAGTTAAAAAGACTGAAGTATGGATTTTACTTTTAATGTTTAACACAGAGAGAGAGACACACACAGGGGGAGAGAGAGACACAGGGGGAGAGAGAGACACAGGGAGAGAGACAGACACAGGGAGAGAGACAGACAGACAGGGAGAGAGACAGACAGACAGGGAGAGAGACAGACAGACAGGGAGAGAGACAGACAGACAGGGAGAGAGACAGATACAGGGAGAGAGACAGACACAGGGAGAGAGACAGACACAGGGAGAGAGACAGACAGACAGGGAGAGAGAGAGAGACACAGGGAGAGAGAGAGAGACACAGGGAGAGAGAGAGAGACACAGGGAGAGAGAGAGAGACACAGGGAGAGAGAGGGACACAGGGAGAGAGAGAGGGACACAGGGAGAGAGAGAGAGACACAGGGAGAGAGAGAGAGACACAGGGAGAGAGAGGGACACAGGGAGAGAGAGGGACACAGGGAGAGAGAGAGGGACACAGGGAGAGAGAGAGGGACACAGGGAGAGAGAGAGGGACACAGGGAGAGAGAGAGGGACACAGGGAGAGAGAGGGACACAGGGAGAGAGAGGGACACAGGGAGAGAGAGAGAGACACAGGGAGAGAGAGAGAGACACAGGGAGAGAGAGAGAGACACAGGGAGAGAGAGAGAGACACAGGGAGAGAGAGAGAGACACAGGGAGAGAGAGAGAGACACAGGGAGAGAGAGGGACACAGGGAGAGAGAGAGGGACACAGGGAGAGAGAGAGAGACACAGGGAGAGAGAGAGGGACACAGGGAGAGAGAGAGGGACACAGGGAGAGAGAGAGGGACACAGGGAGAGAGAGAGGGACACAGGGAGAGAGAGAGAGGGACACAGGGAGAGAGAGAGGGACACAGGGAGAGAGAGGGACACAGGGAGAGAGAGGGACACAGGGAGAGAGAGGGACACAGGGAGAGAGAGGGACACAGGGAGACAGGGACACAGCGAGACAGGGACACAGGGAGAGAGGGACACAGGGAGAAAGGGAGAGAGGGACACAGCGAGACAGGGACACAGGGAGAGAGGGACACAGGGAGAGAGGGACACAGGGAGAGAGGGACACAGGGAGAGAGGGACACAGGGAGAGAGGGACACAGCGAGACAGGGACACAGCGAGACAGGGACACAGGGAGAGAGGGACACAGGGAGACAGGGACACAGCGAGACAGGGACACAGCGAGACAGGGACACAGGGAGAGAGGGACACAGCGAGACAGGGACACAGCGAGACAGGGACACAGGGAGAGAGGGACACAGGGAGACAGGGACACAGCGAGACAGGGACACAGCGAGACAGGGACACAGGGAGAGAGGGACACAGCGAGACAGGGACACAGGGAGAGAGGGACACAGCGAGACAGGGACACAGCGAGACAGGGACACAGGGAGAGAGGGACACAGGGAGAGAGAGGGACACAGGGAGAGAGAGGGACACAGGGAGAGAGAGGGACACAGGGAGAGAGAGGGACACAGGGAGAGAGAGGGACACAGGGAGAGAGAGGGACACAGGGAGAGAGGGACACAGGGAGAGAGGGACACAGGGAGAGAGGGACACAGCGAGAGAGGGACACAGCGAGACAGGGACACAGCGAGACAGGGACACAGGGAGAGAGGGACACAGCGAGACAGGGACACAGCGAGACAGGGACACAGCGAGACAGGGACACAGCGAGACAGGGACACAGCGAGACAGGGACACAGCGAGACAGGGACACAGCGAGACAGGGACACAGCGAGACAGGGACACAGCGAGACAGCTGCAGAAAGGTGATGGTTGTGGATCCGTACCTGATAACAGTATGGGGTCCTTCTCCAGTGCTTTCTTCACGTGATCGGACTCTCCCGTCAGAGAGCTCTCGTCGATCTTCAGATCGTTCCCCTGAATGAGGACACCGTCAGCAGGTAAGAGGTCACCTGTGTGGAACACCAAGAACAGAGGGGACGTCACATCCACACGTCCTTTAGAACCAGAACTTCACATGGGTTCTGCAGCCGGTAGCATTAACTCGGTGTCAATCAAACTGCTTCTGTCTTCTGTCCAGCGGATGTCTCAGCGAATCGGACCTCAGGTCAGAAACGCGACTTTCAGTGAAGAACTTTAATAAACTTCAATTTAATAGCTTTTAACATGGGGTGGTTTAGTGGTTTAGCATGTTCTCCTCTCAGCGCTGGCGATTCCCGGTCTGAGTTTGCATGTTCTCCCTGTGTCTGCGTGGGTTTCCGCCGGGTTTTCCGGTTTCCTCCCACAGTCCAAAAACATGGATCAAGGGCAATTGAGTTCTCCAAATTGCCCCATATATAGAGTGTCTGTGTGAGTGAGTGTGTGTCCAGTGATAGATAGGCGTCCTGTCCTGGGTGTATCTGCCCAGCGCCCGAAACGTTGTCCCCTGGATGGGCATGAGGAACCCCATGTAATTAAGTGTGCACATGAATGTAATTAAGTGTGCACATGAGTGTGTGTGTATTTAGGTGTGTGCATGAGCTTTATTAGTGTGTGCATGAGTGTGTATTAAGTGTATGTGTGTGTGTGTGTGTGTGTTTAAGTGTGCACATGAGTGTGTGTGTATTTAGGTGTGTGAATGAGTGTGTATTAAGTGTATGTGTATATTTAAGTGTGCACATGAGTGTGTGTGTGTGTGTGTGTGTATATTTAGGTGTGTGCATGAGTTTTATTAGTGTGCATGAGTGTGTATTAAGTGTATGTGTGTATTAAAGTGTGCACATGAGTGTGTGTGTGTGTGTGTGTATTTA
Source organism: Corydoras sp. C115 (assembly GCA_019802505.1). Lineage (NCBI taxonomy): Eukaryota > Metazoa > Chordata > Actinopteri > Siluriformes > Callichthyidae > Corydoras > Corydoras sp. C115. The sequence goes on along the minus strand of JAFMOC010000156.1, from coordinate 241,778 downwards.
AGTGTGCACATGAGTGTGTGTGTATATTTAAGTGTGCACGAGTGTGTGTGTATATTTAAGTGTGCACATGAGTGTGTGTGTATTTAGCTGTGTGCATGAATTTTATTAGTGTGTGCATGAGTGTGTATTGTGTGTGTGTGTGTGTATTTAAGTGTGCACATGAGTGTGTATTAAGTGTGTGCATGAGTGTGTATTAAGTGTGTGCATGAGTGTGTATTAAGTGTGCATGAGTGTGTATTAAGTGTGTGTGTATTAAAGTGTGCACGTGTGTGTGTGTATTAAAGTGTGCACATGAGTGTGTGTGTGTATTTAAGTGTGCACATGAGTGTGTGTGTGTATTTAAGTGTGCACATGAGTGTGTGTGTATTTGTGTGCACATGAGTGTGTGTGTATTTATGTGTGCACATGAGTGTGTGTGTATTTAGGTGTGCACATGAGTGTGTGTGTATTTAGGTGTGCACATGAGTGTGTGTGTGTGTGTGTGTATTTATGTGTGCACATGAGTGTGTATTAAGTGTGTGCATGAGTGTGTATTAAGTGTGTGCATGAGTGTGTATTAAGTGTGCATGAGTGTGTATTAAGTGTGTGTGTATTAAAGTGTGCACGTGTGTGTGTGTGTATTAAAGTGTGCACATGAGTGTGTGTGTGTATTTAAGTGTGCACATGAGTGTGTGTGTGTATTTAAGTGTGCACATGAGTGTGTGTGTATTTGTGTGCACATGAGTGTGTGTGTATTTATGTGTGCACATGAGTGTGTGTGTATTTAGGTGTGCACATGAGTGTGTGTGTATTTAGGTGTGCACATGAGTGTGTGTGTGTGTGTGTGTATTTATGTGTGCACATGAGTGTGTGTGTGTGTGTGTGTGTGTTTATGTGTGCACATGAGTGTGTGTGTGTGTGTGTGTGTGTGTGTGTGTTTACCGTATTTGACTTGTGCGATATCCCCGACGACGATCTCAGCCACGGGGATCTGGATGACCTGTCCTCCTCGCACCACTGTAAACTTCTGCTCTTGTTCGATGCGGCTCTGTAAGCCGCGGAACTGCTTCTCTTTGCTCCAGTCATTAAAGGCGGTGACGAGCACCACGCAGATCACCGACAGCAGGATGGCCGCGCCCTCGATCCAGCCCGCCTCGGCCTCGCCCTCGTCCTCCACGCCCCCCGCGCCCTCGCCGCAGTCTACACACACGGCGACAAACGGGTAAAGAACAGCGCCACCACAGGACCACCACGCACCAACAACACAGGATGAGGAACTCACTGTGATCCTTTAACTCCGACGGTCTATAAAAAGAAAGGCCTAATGAAATGATGGCTGCCACCTCCAGGATGATCAGCGTCACGTCCTGCAACGCTTCCCAAACTAACTGAAGAAAGGTTTTTGGCTTTTTCGGAGGTATAAAGTTTTGTCCAAATACTATTTTTCTTTTTTCGATATCTGGAAGATGTCCACTTAAACCTGTGTGAGAGAGAGAGAGAGAGAGAGAGAGAGAGAGGGGGGAGCATCAGTGATAAATGAAACGATGAGCTGGTGGTGGATCATGTGTGCATTAAGATCAGATCAAAAACGTCAGCAGGTCAGAGATTAGACACTCAACACAGTGATAAACATGAACCCTGAGTCTGCGGCATTAACATTTCAGTCCACTAGAGGGAGCATATCTGCTCACTCACAGACTGCAGCGTGATACACACTCGATCACACAGAGAGAGACAGGCACACACACACACACACACACACACACACACACACACACACACAGGCGCGTGCACAGGCACACACACACACACACACACACACACAAACAAACAGGTGCGTGCACAGCGCACACAGGCACTCTCACGCACAGGCGCACACACACACACACACACGTGCGTGCACAGGCACACGCGCACACACACACACGTGCGTGCACAGGCACACACACATGCCCGCGCACGCACACACACACACACACACACACAAACAGGTACAGGCACACACACATGCCCGCACACACACACACAAACAGGCGCGTGCACAGATGCACACACAGGTACGCTCACGTACAGATGCACACACATGCATGCCTGTGCACGCACACACAAACAGGCACACACACAAACAGGCACACACACAGACAGGCACACACACAGACAGGCACACACACAGACAGGCACACACACAGACAGGCACACACACAGACAGGCACACACACAGACAGGCACACACACAAACAGGCACACACACAAACAGGCACACACACAGGCACACACACACACAGGCACACACACAGGCACACACACAGACACACACACAAACAGGCACACACACAGACACACACAAACAGGCACACACACAGACACACACAAACAGGCACACACAAACAGGCACACACAAACAGGCACACACACAGACACACACAAACAGGCACACACAAACAGGCACACACACACAGGCACACACACAGACACACACACACAGACACACACACACAGACACACACAAACAGGCACACACACAGAAGCACACAAACAGGCACACACACAGACACACACAAACAGGCACACACAGACACACACAAACAGGCACACACACAGACACACACAAACAGGCACACACACAGACACACACAAACAGGCACACACACAAACAGGCACACACACAAACAGGCACACACACACAAACAGGCACACACACACAAACAGGCACACACACAAACAGGCACACACACAAACAGGCACACACACACAAACAGGCACACACACACAAACAGGCACACACACACAAACAGGCACACACACACAAACAGGCACACACACACAAACAGGCACACACAGACACACAAACAGGCACACACACACACACACAAACAGGCACACACACAAACAGGCACACACACAAACAGGCACACACACACACACACAAACAGGCACACACACAAACAGGCACACACACACACACACAAACAGGCACACACACAAACACACACAGACAGGCACACACACAAACAGGCACACACACAGACAGGCACACACACAAACAGGTTTTGCACGGGCACACATGCCCGTGCACACACACACACACACACACACACACAGATGTAAGATCATTCAGAGGGACACGTTTCGATCAGAACAGCAGCAGAACACACAAACCACTCTGACAGGGGAACTGGGGGGGGGGGGTAATAATGGAGGAGACGGGGTACATGTGGGGGTGTGTACCGGTCAGTGTGTGTTGTGATGGTACCAGTGGACCAGAGGTCTTCCACACTGCGGGATCAGAACCTGTGTGCTAAAGGAGACCGTTCTTCAGGGGAAACTCGGCGGATTTAAGGTAAATTGAATGCTCTAAATTGCCCCATAGAGTGTGTGTGTGCCCAGTAGGGCAACCCCCCCTCCCCCCGATCCTAGTAGAGGGTTAAGTAGGTAATTAAGAATGAATAATAATATGTTAAAATCTTTGCACAGGGTGCTAACAGAGATCAGGTCTCAGAGTAACAGAACACGGACTGTTCCGCCTCGCTCTCAGCAGCACAGACAAACACAACACTCAGCACTCTTTACTCAAATCTACTCAAATGTGCTCGCCTGCCTGCAGAGCGGCGCCACACAAACACTGCAGGCCTGACTTCCTCTCATTTCCATAACACAACACTAACGTTCTGCAGTCAGCCGCAGACATCTGCACCTGACACCCGACTGGGATAGAGAGAACACTCACAACGGACCGCATCCGCCCAAAACGGACTGCAGAACGGACCGCATCCGCCCAGAACGGACTGCAGAACGGACCGCATCCGCCCAGAACTGACCTCATCCGCCCAGAACTGACCGCAGAACGGACTGGATCCACCCAGAACAGACTGCAGAACGGACCGCATCCGCCCAGAACTGACCTCATCCGTCCAGAACTGACCTCATCCGCCCAGAACTGACCGCAGAACGGACTGGATCCACCCAGAACGGACTGCAGAACGGACCGCATCCGCCCAGAACTGACCGCAGAACGGACTGGATCCACCCAGAACGGACTGCAGAACGGGCCACATCCGCCCAGAACTGACCGCAGAACGGACTGGATCCACCCAGAACGGACTGCAGAACGGGCCGCATCCGCCCAGAACGGACTGCAGAACGGACTGGATCCACCCAGAACGGACTGCAGAACGGGCCGCATCCGCCCAGAACGGACTGCAGAACAGGCCGCATCCGCCCAAAACGGACCGCATCCGCCCGGAACGGGCCTCATCCGCCCAGAACGGACCTCATCCGGCCAGAACGGACCGCAGAACG
>JAFMOC010000156.1:192500-235000 GCA_019802505.1 Corydoras sp. C115 | reverse complement strand
GGTTAGTCTGTGGACTTTCGCTTGATGAGCATGTGGATTCTTTGCCTTCGACCCAAATCATGTGACTGAGTGCAGAATCCTCCACTCAGCATCTTTAACTTTCGAGGTGGTTCCTCATTAGCGGGTGACGTCATGTTCTTCTGTCTCAGATTAGGACCTTAATAAAAGGAAATGAAGACATGTCCTCTGCTACGCCTCAGTCAGGAAACAACCCTGAGTGTACACACTTGTTCCTCCTGCACGTGTTCATTACAGAGGAAGATGGGTCCGGCCGTAAGACGAGTGCAGAAATGGACCCAATATAAAAACATTAAAATGATTAACATACATTTATATATAGGACGGCATGGTGGCTTAGTGTTTAGCATGTTCTCCTCTCAGCGCTGGGTATTCAGGTTCGAATCCCAATCTGGGTGGAGTTTCCATGTTCCTGGATGGGCATGGGGTGTCCATCCATTATCTTCCACATTATCCTCTACTAGGGTCATGGGGGGGGGGGGTTTCTCCATGCTCATCTATTGGAGAACGTTTCGGGCACTGGGCAGATACACCCAAGACAGGACGCCAATCTATCACTGGATACACACTCACTCACACACACACTCTATATGGGGCAACTTGGAGAATTCAATTGACCTTGAATCCATGTTTTTTGACTGTGGGAGGAAACCGGAGAACCCGGAGGAAACCCATGTGGACACGGGGAGAACATGGAAACTCCACACAGATTGGGATTCGAACCAGGAATCCCTAGCGCTGAGAGGAGAACATGAATTTTATATAAATACATAAAAATCCAGACCCAGTCCACATTACATATACATAAACACACACACACACACACACACACACACACACACACACAAAGCAGGTTTTAGTGTATAACAGAGGCGATGCTTCACATCTGGACCATGCGGTACTATCCCAGCAGTCATGTGATGATTATTAGTTCAACACTTCAATACATTATAGAGTCTGAAAGAGCAGCTGATTCAACAGATGTTCACCTTTAAACCATGGGCCGGTTGGGGGGGGGGGGGGGGGGTTATGAAATATTCAGAGCGGATGTCCATCATCACATTTTATTAACAGCGTTGTGTTGAAATCAGTGCCTCAGGGTCTCTGACAGTTACAGAGCGAGCGAGAGAGAGAGTGAGTGAGAGTGCAACTTTCACACGGCTGTAGTAACACACACACACACACACACACACACACACACACACACACGAGTCCAACTGCGTACAACCGGCCACAAGAACATCAACTGAAGCAAAGAATAATGACAGGATTAAACATAAAGAATGATCTCTCATATAGAATATAAGAACAGAACGCAGCAAAGGGAAGGTCAGTCTGAACCATGATAACACCAAGTCTGCTTTATACAGCACTCAAACAACACAGATGATGATGATGGTGGTAGAAATGATGATGGTAGTGATGATGATGATAGTAATGATGATCGTAATGATGATCGTGATGGTGATGATAGTGATGATGATTAGTAATGATAGTGGTGATAGTGATGATGATGATAATGATAGTGATGATGGTGATAGTGATCATGATTATGACAGTGGTGATGATGATGATGATAGTGACGATGGTGATCGTGATGATAATGGTGATGGTGGTGATAATGATAGTGATAATGATGATAGTGATGATAGTAATGATGATGATAGTGATGATAGTAATGATGATGATAGTGAAGCTAGTAATGATGATGATAGTGAAGCTAGTAATGATGATAGTGAAGCTAGTAATGATGATAGTGAAGCTAGTAATGATGATGATACTGATGATAGTGATGGTGATGATGGTGATGGAGATAATGATGATAGTAATAATGATAGTGATGGTATTAACCTGATGATGACAGTGATGGAGGTAATGATGATGATAGTGATGGAGGTAATGATGATGATAGTGATAATGAGGGTAGTGATGATGATGATGATGATGATAGTGATGATCATAGTGATAATGATGTGATGATGATCATAGTGATGATAGTGAGGATGATGATAGTGATGGAGGTAATGATAGTGATGGCATTAATGATGATGATAGTGATAGTGATGATGATGGTAGTGATGATGGTGATGGTAGTGATGATGGTGATGGTAGTGATGATGGTGATGGTAGTGATGATGGTAATGATGATGATAGTGATGATGGTGATGGTAGTGATGATGATTAATGATGATGATAGTGATAGTGATGATGATGATAGTGATGATGGTGATGGTAGTGATGATGATTAATGATGATGATAGTGATGATGGTAGTGATGATGGTAATGATGATGATAGTGATGATGGTGATGGTAGTGATGATGATTAATGATGATGATAGTGATGATGGTGATGATGATGATGATGGTAGTGATGATGATGGTAGTGATGATGATGGTGATGGAGGTAATGATGATGATAGTAATAATGTTAATGATAGTGATGGTATTAATGATGATAGTAATGATAGTAAAGATGATAGTGATGGTAGTAATGATAGTGATAGTAATGATGATGATGATGATGATAGTGATAGTAATGATGATGATGATAGTGATAGTAATGATGATGATGATGATGATGATAGTGATAGTAATGATGATGATAGTGATAGTAATGATGATGATGATGATAGTGATAGTAATGATGATGATGATGATAGTGATAGTAATGATGATGATGATGATAGTGATAGTAATGATGATGATGATGATGATAGTGATAGTAATGATGATGATGATGATGATGATAGTAATGATGATGATGATGATGATAGTAATGATGATGATGATGATGATGATGATAGTAATGATGATGATGATGATGATGATGATGATAGTAATGATGATGATGATGATAGTGATAGTAATGATGATGATGATGATAGTGATAGTAATGATGATGATGATGATGATAGTGATAGTAATGATGATGATGATGATAGTGATAGTAATGATGATGATGATGATGATAGTGATAGTAATGATGATGATGATGATGATGATGATAGTGATAGTAATGATGATGATGATAGTGATAGTAATGATGATGATGATGATGGCCATTCTGCTCTGTTGTGGAGCTACAGGAGCTCATGTCCAATATTAAAGGTGAGCGAGCGAGCGAGCGAGAGCGAGAGAGAGCTTTATCACAGGGGCAGCAGTGAAACCCCTGTCTGCACTTGAACACTGATGAGCTGTCATCACGGACGCAGAGTGCGTGAGACGTCCTGAACCTCACAGGAAGGTGGCACTATTGAGGAACTAGAGTGCTCTGTTATCATTTCAACTTAATACATGATCCACAGTTCTACTGTAACACAGTGGGGGGGGGGGGGGGGGGTTAGTGACCTTCCCCTTTAAAGTTCCACCCTCTGATCATCAGCTGCACTCCACACTTGGCTGCATTTTTAAAAAGACAAGGACAGAAACAAGAGGACAGAACCCGCTCTGATTCACACCAATCAGGACTCAAGTCATTTATAATGAGGTCTGAACTGCTCAAGGCGTGCGATTAGCATGTTCTCCTCTCAGCGCTGGGGATCCAGGTTCAAATCGCAATCTGGGTGGAGTTTCCATGTTCTCCCCGTGTCCGCGTGGGTTTCCTCCGGGTTCTCCGGTTTTTTCCCACAGTCCAAAAACATGGATCAAGGTCAATGGAATGCTCCAAATTGCCCCATATAGTGTTTGTCCAGCGATAGATTGGCGTCCTGTCCTGGGTGTATCTGCCCAGCACCCGAAACCTTTTCCCCTGATTGGGGACGACCCTAGTAGAGGATAAAACGGAAGATGATGGATGGGGCGGCACAGTGGCTTAGTGGTTTGCATGTTCTCCTCTCAGTGCTGGGGATTCCCGGATCGAATCCCAATCTGGGTGGAGTTTCCATGTTCTCCTCGTGTCCACATGGGTTTCCTCCAGGTTCCTCCCACAGTCCAAAAACATGCATCAAGGTCAATGGAATGCTCCAAATTGCCCCATATAGTGCCCCATATAATGCCCCAACTGTGGTTAGCATGTTCTCCACTCAGTGCTGGGGATCCAAGTTCAAATCCAGATCTGGGTGGAGTTTCCATGTTCTCCCCGTGTCCGCGTGGGTTTCCTCCCACAGTCCAAAAACATGGATTCAAGGTCAATGGAACGCTCCAAATTGCCCCATATAGAGTGTATCTAGTGATAGATTGGCATCCTGTCCTGGGTGTATCTACCCAGCGCCCGAAACGTTCTCCCCTGGATGGGCATGAGGAACCCCCCCCCCTCCACGACCCTAGTAGAGGATAAAGCAGAAGATAATGGATGTAATGGAATGAAATAAGTATTAATGTGATAAATAGACCGTTGGTCCTGATGAGGAGCTTAATGTTTTAGGGCCTCTCCCATCACATACAGGCTCTTAGAACGCAGCCGCTGTGTTCTCATTCTCATTTTAAACGCTGAACCTGCAGCAGGAGAGCAAGCGGCTCCGACTCCGAGGTGGAGCGCAGACTCCTGAGGGCCCGAGGCCGGACCATATGCACAGTAATTACAGGGTTCTTTCATACGGCCTGTTCACAGCAGGGAGGCCACGCCCACGTTCTGCGTCTCTGCTCAGCATCACAGTTCTGGATAAAGAACAGGGCTGGCAGTGGGAGGGGGGGGGTGGCACGGTGGCTTAGTGGTTAGCATGTTCTCCTCTCAGCGTTAGGGATTCCCTATTTAAATCCCAATCTGGGTGGAGTTTCCATGTTCTCCCCGGGTCCACATGGGTTTCCTTCGGGTTCTCCGGTTTCCTTCCACAGTCCAAAAACATGGACACTAGTAGAGGATAAAGCAGAAGATAATGGATGGATATGTGGAGCTTCTTCATCTGTAAAATGTGAATCTTTAACATCTATATTCCAAGGTTCTCAAGATGTTCTACGTTCTATTTAAAAAAAAAAAAGGAAATCAAAGCCGGGTTCCGTCGTCAGTGTTTGGGTCTCCCGGTCAGAACCCTGGTGCGAGAGTGCCGTGCTCCTGGTTGATGGACGAGAGCCGATGCTTTCATAATAAAAGGTTGAAACGCAGAACTGAAGGAACCGACTGTGTGAAGCCTACAGAGTTCTCGGGTGGAGAGGCGGCGGGTCACGGGTGGAGCTTGTTTTGAAGAGATGCGACTGGGGGGGGGGGGGGGTCATTAGTGAACTGGAGCAGAGCACTGAGAATACATCCTCATAACGATGATGCTCAGGGGTAGAACACTGCAGCAGCGTGGGACTCGAGAACGTTCTCCCCTGGATGGGCCCGACCCTAGTAGTGGATAAAGCAGATAACGGATGGATATACCGAGGCTGGGTGGCATGGTGGCCTCCTGGTTCGAATCCCAATCTGGGTGGAGTTTCCATGTTCTCACTGTGTCCACGTGGGTGTCCTCCGGGTTCTCCGGTTTCCTCCCACAGTCCAAAAACATGGATCGAGGTCAACTGAATTCTCCAAATTGCCCCATATAGTGTGTGTCTGTGTGAGTGAGTGTGTGTCCAGTGATAGATTGGTGTCCTGTCCTGGGTGTATCTGCCCAGCACCCAAAATGTTCCCCCCTGGATGGGCATGGGGAACTCCATCAACACCCCCCCCCCACCCCCGCGACCCTAGTAGAGAATAAAGCTGAAGACCAGGACCAAGACACCGCTCCAATCACACACACACACACACCACACACACACACACACACACACACACACACACACACACAGACCAGGATGCCGGTCCAATCTCACTCACACACACACACCAGGACCAGGACACCGGTCCAATCTCACATACAGAGACCAGAACCAGGACAAGAACCAGGACACCAGTCCAATCACACACACACACACACACACAGAGACCAGAACCAGGACACCGGTCCAATCACACACACACAGAGAGAACAGAACTAGGACACCGGTCCATCACAAGACAATCACACACACAGAGACCAGAACCAGAACAAGAACCAGGACACCAGTCCAATCACACACACACACACACACACACACACACAGAGACCAGAACCAGGACACCGGTCCAATCACACACACACAGAGAGAACAGAACTAGGACACCGGTCCATCACAAGACAATCACACACACAGAGACCAGAACCAGAACAAGAACCAGGACACCGCTGCAATCACAGACACAGTCCAAAACCAGGACACCGGTCCAATCACACACACAGACCAGAACCAGGACACCGGTCCAATCACACACACACCAGTCCAATCACACACACAGAGATCAGAACCAGGACACAGGTCCATCACACAGAGTCCAGAGCAGAACAAGGACACATTCTGAACTTGGATTCATTTTCTTAAGCATGTCATTGTTTTGTGGAAGCAGTCACATACAGCCATGGGGAGAACATACAAACTCTCACCCTCACAACAGACCAGTTTTAGGCCTACAGAACCCCAACCACCTCGTTTATGAGAACGTTGTGTTCATCATGAATGAAGATGCTGACGTTTGAGAGTTGTATCTAAAGATCTCATGGGTCCCTGATGGTTCCCTGATGGTTCTGCATTTAATCCAGCTGAGTTACAGAGGTTCTGAGAATGAGACAGTTCCAGGGTCAGTTTCTCTTAACGAGCCGTTCTGTCTCTGAACTGGAGCGGATCCTGATCCTCTGCTTTAATCTCACATCCACTGAAATCCCTCAAGAGTTCAGCTGAGGTCACCCTCACCCTCAGCATCAGCATCAGCTTCAGCAACAGCACTGTCTGTCAAAAGGTAATCAACCAGCGGCGTCTCTCACACACACACACACACACACACACACACACAGAGACCACACACACACACATATATATATATATATATACACACCTTCTACAGGTGATGACTTTAACCTGCTGCAGAGGCCGCTCACGTCCCCGTACGTCTCCTGGATCTTGTGGATCCCCTCGGCCCCCCGCAGCTCCATGAGCGAGCGCAGCTCTTTGAGCGAGCAGCCGAATTCGCCATCGTGATTCGGCTCCGCCACAGAGTTCTTCACCCCGGTGTAGGAGTTGTGAGCCATGGTGTCCGGCTGCTCGGCACTTCGGTGTGGCTGGAAACAAAAATGGCGTCCCAAAAGGAGAGCTAAATCCTCAGCAGAGCGCTGCCAGTAGCTCCCACAAACAGCTGACGTCCTTCAGAGAAGGAGGAGGTTCCACTGGACATGGCAGGACCGGGCCAGTTGAGAAGCCATTCCCCTCAGCCGTCAGTCGCTCACGCCCGCCGGATGCTCGCCGCGCCGCGCCGCACCACACAAGCCATGTAAATCTGGGCTTCAAGAGAGAAGAGGCAGAGTCAGGGTTCCGATTCGACAATCAGACACGTTTGACAGGAAAAAAAAAAAAAAGAAAGAAAGAAAAAAAAGAACTATTTATTCCATGTTGCTAAGGAACCAGATACGAACGATCTAAAGTTCAACCGGATTCCACCGCACCTAAAAATACAATGCAGGAACACCGGGTCACTGGCTCGCCGCCGTCAACGCGACACATTACCTGCCTTCAGAAACCGAAGTGTGAATAGTCCGTGCTTGGGGGGGGGGGGGTGCTGGAGCGCTGATGATGTACACGGGAGAGCTGTCTCCATCATCAAAGCTCCAACACACACCACTCACACTTCCACCATCAGGTCGGCGGTACAGCAGTGTGAAACGCAAACCTAACTAGCAGATTAAAAAACATTGCCTGCTCCCCTCACCTCATTGGTTGTTTGTTTAAAGCCCCATATACTCTTAGGTGATGTAGAGATTTTTAAAAAATATATATTATATATTATCCTCTTATTATATTATCTTCTATTAGGGTCGGGGGGGGGGGGGTTCCCCATGCCCATCCAGGGGAGAAGGTTTCGAGCGCTGGGCAGATACACCCAGGACAGGGCGCCAACCTATCGCTGGGCACATACTCTCACACACACTCTATATGGGGCAATTTTGGAGAACTCAATTGACTTGATCCATGTTTTTGGACTGTGGGAGGAAACCGGAGAACCCGGAGGAAACCCACGTGGACATGGGGAGACATGGAAACTCCACCCAGATTGGGATTCGAACCGGGAATCCCCAGCGCTGAGAGGAGAACATGCCAACCACTAAGCCACCGTGCCGCCCAATTATTATTATTATTATTATTATTATTATTATTATTATATATTATTATATATGGGCGGCAAGGTGGCTTAGTGGTTAGCATGTTCTCCTCTCAGCGCTAGGGATTCCCGGTTCGAATCCCCATCTGGGTGGAGTTTCCATGTTCTCCCCGTGTCCGCGTGGGTTTCCTCCGGGTTCTCCGGTATCCTCCCACAGTCCAAAAACATGGATCAAGTTAATTGAGTTCTCCAAATTGCCCCATATAGAGTGTGTTTGAGTGAGTGAGTGAGTGTGTGTCCAGTTATAGATTGGCGTCCTGTCCTGGGTCTATCTGCCCAGCGCCCGAAACGTTCTCCCCTGGATGTGCATGTGGAACCCCACCGCGACGCTAATAGAGGATAAAGTGGGTGATAATGAATGAATGAATTATTATATATATTTTTATATATAATTTATTTATTTAATTATGTTCCCCCACGGCCATTAGACTCATGAACAGCTGAGCTGACGACTACCTCATGGTTTGTTTGTTTAACACCCCGTATACTCTTGGGTTATGTACAGGGCATGAAAGGTCAGGCATGCAGCTCGATGGTCATACAACTGCTTTATATTTAAGACCTAAATCTGCTGATCTTTAGGTAAACTAGAACTGAAAAGGGGTGCTGAAAAAATGGATTCAGTATCGCCAGGACTAAGAATCACAATCCTTTAAAGAACTGATTCAGCACCCCTACTAAGTATATACAGCACCCACGCAGGAGAGCTGCCGCCATCATCAAAGATCCAACACACACCATTCACACATCTACCCTGGGGTCGGAGGTACAGCAGCGTGAAATGCAAAACTAGCAGATTAAAAAACTTTTTTTTAATTTTATATATATATATATATATATATATATAAATATATATATATATATATATAGCATTCATTCATTCATTCATTCATTATCTTCTGCTTTATCCTCTATTAGGGTCGCGGGGGGGGGGTTCCCCATGCCCATCCAGGGGAGAACGTTTTTCGAGCGCTGGGCAGATACACCCAGGACAGGGAGCCAATCTATCGCTGGGCACACACTCACACACACAGACACTCTCTATATGGGGCAATTTGGAGAACTCAATTCACCTTGATCCATGTTTTTGGACTGTGGGAGGAAACCGGAGAACCCGTGGACACGGGGAGAACATGGAAACTCCACCCAGATGGAGATTCGAACCGGGAATCCCTAGTGCTGAGGGGAGAACATGCAAAATACTAAGCCACCATGCCACCCAGCTTCGGGGGGGGTCCCATGCCCATCCAGGGGAGAATGTCTCGGGCGCTGGGCAGATACACCCAGGACAGGACGCCAATCTATCACTGGACACACACTCACTCTCTATATGGGGCAATTTGGAGAATTCAATTCACTTGATCCATGTTTTTGGACTGTGGGAGGAAACCGGAGAACCCGGAGGAAACCCACGCGGACACGGGGAGAACATGGAAACTCCACCCAGATTTTGGGATTCGAACCGGGAATCCCTAGTGCTGAGAGGAGAACATGCTAACCACTAAGTGAGCGCTTCAGATCAGAGCATTAGTTTTTAGCGTTGACGACCTCACACTTCTCATTGGTCTGTTGTAATAGAACGTAGCGCAATACTTTGCACAATGTAAACAACCGCACAAATATCTACACAGTGTGTGTGTTTCCGGTTTTTATATATTTATATATTATATTTTAGGGTGGCACGGTGGCTTAGTGTTTAGCATGTTCTCCTCTCAGCGCTGGTTCCCGGTTCGAATTTCAATCTGGGTGGAGTTTCCATGTTCTCCCCGTGTCCGTGTGGGTTTCCTCCGGGTTCTCTGGTTTCCTCCCACAGTCCAAAAACATGGATCAAGGTCAATTGAATTCTCCAAATTGCCCCATATAGAGTGTGTGTGTGAGTGAGTGTGTGTCCAGCGATAGCTTGGTGTCCTGTCCTGGGTGTATCTGTCCAGCGCCCGAAACGTTCTCCCCTGGATGGGCATGGGGAACCCCCCCCGCGACCCTAATAGAGGATAAAGCGGAAGATAATGGATGGATGGATATTATATTTTATTATTCAAGGTAATGTGAAGCGCCCAGAGCGCTGTGTCATTGTCAATGATGTCATAGCGACTGGAAAAACGGCTCAGCCAATCAGATTTAAGGAACTTTTATTATAAAAGCTTAACTGTGCCGTCTGAAGGGCATTTTTGAACGCTCTAAAATGCCCCATATAGCGTGTGTGAGAGTGCACCCTGTGATAGACTGTGTCAGCGTGGGTTTCCTCCGGGTTCTCTGGTTTCCTCCCACAGTCCAAAAACATGGATCAAGTCAATTGAATTCTCCAAATTGCCCCATATAGAGTGTGTGCGTGAGCGTGTGTCCAGTGATAGATTGGTGTCCTGTCCTGGGTGTATCTGCCCAGCACCTGAGACATTCTCCCCTGGATGGGCATGGGGAACATCCCCCCCCACGACCCTAATAGAGGATAAAGCTGAAGGTAATGGATGGATATTAATATTTTAATATCCATCCATTGGATATTTTAATCTATAGAGCTTGTGAGGAACAGATCTGTCAATAAGGACAGAACCCCCCCCCCCGCCTCCCTCCCTCATCCCATAGCAGAACAGGTGCAACATGCAGCCAGGCCATGTGTCCGTCATACGGAGGCGTTCACACCTGTTGGAGGGGGCGATGTGGAGGAGGGGGCAGCAGGCAACATCACAAAGAAGACAACATGTGAGGCGTGCACTCCATTAATACTCGCCTCGGTGTGGCGGGGGGTGGGGGGTGGGGTACAGACTACAAGTAATGGAACCGGTCACTGCTGGATCGCTCTGTAAAGTCCTTCACCATGACCTTAACGTTCCGAGAGACGATCTCCACCTTCATCAGTTAAGCTTCATTATAAAACGCCTAGATCCGCTCCTCAAACCTGATTGGCTGAGCCGTTTGGCCAGCCACGACGACATGGTTCGAATCCCGACCTGGGTGAAGTTTTCCATGTTCTCCCCGTATCCGCGTGGGTCTCCTCCGGGTTCTCTGGTTTCCTCCCACAGTCCAAAAACATGGATTCAAGGTGAAGTCATTCATTCATTATCTTACAATTAATCCTCTACTAGGGTCACAGGGTGAGGGGGGGCATGTTTCAAGCACAGAGCAGATACACCCAGGACAATGGGGCAATTAGGAGCATTCAATTTACCTTTAATCCATGTTTTTGGACCGTGGGACGAAAACCGTGTCCATGTCCATCCAGGGGAGAACGTTTCGGGCGCTGGGCAGACATACCCAGGACAGGACACCAATCTATCACTGAACACACACTCACTCACACACACTCTATATGGGGCAATATGGAGCATTCAATTTACCTTGAATCCATGTTTTTGGACTGTGGGAGAAATACCGGAGAACCCGTATGAGGCCCACGTGGACACGGGGAGAACATGGACACTCCACCCAGATTGGGATTTGAACCGGGAATCTCCAGCACTGAGAGGAGAACATACCAACCACTAAGCCACTCATTTATGATTTTAAATAATGTAATATATATCACACATTGATACGAATGTGAAGCGCCCAGAGCGCTGTGTCATTGTCAATGATGCCATGACGACTGGACAAACGGCTCAGCCAATCAGATTTAAGGAGCCGAACTTTAATTATAAAAGCTTAACGGTGCCGCCTCAAGGTAAACCGAATGCTGTAAATTGCCCCATGCAGTGTGTGTGAGTGTGTTCCCTGTGATACACTCTCACCCAGTGCCCGAAACGTTCTCCCCTGAATGGGCATGGAGAACCCCCCCGTCCACCCAAAAAAAAACCCTATTCAGGGATTAAGCGAAAGATAATTCATTCGTTATCTCCCGCTTTATCCTCTATTAGGGTCGCGGTGGGGTTCCCCATGCCCATCCAGGGGAGAACGTCTCGGGCGCTGGCCAATCCATCGCTGGGCACACACTCACTCACACACACTCTATATGGGGCAATTTT
Source organism: Corydoras sp. C115 (assembly GCA_019802505.1). Taxonomy (NCBI): domain Eukaryota; kingdom Metazoa; phylum Chordata; class Actinopteri; order Siluriformes; family Callichthyidae; genus Corydoras; species Corydoras sp. C115. The sequence goes on along the minus strand of JAFMOC010000156.1, from coordinate 222,879 downwards.
GAGAATTCAATTGACTTTATCCATGTTTTTGGACTGTGGGAGGAAACCGGAGAACCCGGAGGAAACCCACGCAGACACGGGGAGAACATGAAACTCCACCCAGATGGGGATTCGAACTGGGAATCCCTAGTGCTGAGAGGAGAACGTGCCAACCACTAAACCACCGTGCCGCCCTCGAAAGATAATTAATTAATTAAATTATAGATTAGTATAAACAGCGATCCGATTCCTAATGAGCACCAAAGCTGTTACAGATGTTTTTTATAAACTGCGTTCTGTAATTTGGCCACTAGATGGCAGATTTTGTTAGAGAACCCGGAATCCTCCTACTCAGCGATCAGCGTTCACGTTAAAAACCGGACTAGATTACGTTGCTAGAGCAGATTATTAATAACTAATAACACCTCTGGTGGCACGGTGGCTTAGTGGTTGGCATGTTCTCCTCTCAGCGCTAGGGATTCCCGGTTCGAATCCCCATCTGGGTGGAGTTTCCATGTTCTCCCCGTGTCCGCGTGGGTTTCCTCCGGGTTCTCCGGTTTCCTCCCACAGTCCAAAAACATGGATCAAGTCAACTGAATTTTCCAAATTGCCCCATATAGAGTGTGTCTGAGTGTCCAGTGATGGATTGGCGCCCTGTCCGGGGTCTATCTGCCCAGCGCCCGAGACGTTCTCCCCTGGATGGGCATGTGGAACCCCACCGCGACCCTAATAGAGGATAAAGCGGGAGATAATGAATGAATGAATGAATAACACCTCTTTCCCGTGATTGATCCACATTAAAGCCACGCCCTCTCGTACCGTAATGCCTTCATATACCCCGTTGTCGTCACAGCTCCCCCTGGTGACCGCGCATTGCACCTTTTAGAGATGCAGCTAAAAGCCCCGAACGGTCGGAGGCTTAATTCCTGCATTCAGCCTCATTAGAAGACGGAAACAAAAAGGAAAACCCCCATAATCTCCACCAGCAACTGAACCCCCCCACCATCCCCACCCCCACCCCCACCCCCAACCCCCCACGTGCCAACACAACATGAGAGGCAACGACTGCGATTCCAGGGATCCCTCTGCACTGGAGCCACGGGCAGAGATGTATTTTTAGCAGCCCCCTCTGTCTGCCCCCACCTCCCCCACCGCCCCCACCACCACGGCGGGAGCTGAAGTGGGTCAAGCTGTGTGAATGTTGTCAGTTCGACTCAACAGCCCCACTTTACAGAGAGCTTTTATCTCTGCACTGATTAGAGCCTCTTCGTAGTTACATTTATTTGCTGATGTAGCAAATTGGTTGCGGTCAGAACACGTTGGTCAAGCCACACACACACACACACACACACACACACACACCCCGAGCAATGAGGGTTAAGAGACTGGTAACTTCAGTGGCTCTGGGATTTGAACCCACAACCCTTTGATTGATAGCCCAACACCTTAAGTACCGAGCTACCACACCCTCAATCCTTTGTAGCACCCCCACAGAGCAGGTATTATTAGGGTGGTGGATGTAGGACCCCCACAGAGCAGGTATTATTAAGGTGGTGGATGTAGCACCAACACAGAGCAGGTATTATTAAGGTGGTGGATGTAGGACCCCCACAGAGCAGGTATTATTAAGGTGGTGGATGTAGCACCAACACAGAGCAGGTATTATTAAGGTGGTGGATGTAGGACCCCCACAGAGCAGGTATTATTAGGGTGGTGGATGTAGGACCCACACAGAGCAGGTATTATTAGGGTGGTGGATGTAGGACCCCCACAGAGCAGATATTATTAGGGTGGTGGATGTAGGACCCATACAGAGCAGGTATTATTAAGGTGGTGGATGTAGGACCCATACAGAGCAGGTATTATTAGGGTGGTGGATGTAGGACCCATACAGAGCAGGTATTATTAAGGTGGTGGATGTAGGACCCCCACAGAGCAGGTATTAAGGTGGTGGATGTAGCACCAACACAGAGCAGGTATTATTAGGGTGGTGGATGTAGCACCAACACAGAGCAGGTATTATTAAGGTGGTGGATGTAGGACCCATACAGAGCAGGTATTATTAAGGTGGTGGATGTAGGACCCATACAGAGCAGGTATTATTAGGGTGGTGGATGTAGGACCCATACAGAGCAGGTATTATTAAGGTGGTGGATGTAGGACCCACACAGAGCAGGTATTATTAGGGTGGTGGATGTAGCACCAACACAGAGCAGGTATTATTAGGGTGGTGGATTAGAGCAGGTATTATTAAGGTGGTGGATGTAGCACCCACACAGAGCAGGTATTATTAGGGTGGTGGATGCAAAAATCCATCACTGGGTACACACGTCAATCATTCACATAACACAAAAAGTATATAGGGGTATTTTAGAGCAGCCAATTCACCTTGAACCCATGTTTTTGGACTGTGGGAGGAAACCCGCGAACCCGGAGGAAACCCACGCGAACGCGGGAAGAACATGGAAACTTACACACTCACTCGCTCATTCACTCAAACTATATAGGGGCAATTTAGAGCAGCCAATTCACCTTTAATCTGTGTTTTTGGACTGTGGGAGGAAACCCACATGGACACGGAGAGAATATCGAAACACACTCACTCGCTCATTCACACAAACTACATAGGGGCAATCTAGTGCACCTTGAATTCACATTTTTTGGACTGTGGGAGGAAACAGGAGAACCCGGAGGAAACCCATACGGACACGGGGAGAACATGCAAACTTACACACTCACTTGCTCATTCACACAAACTATATAGGGGTAATTTAGAGCAGCCAATTCACCTTGAATTTACATATATTGGACTGTGGGAGGAAACAAGAGAACCCAGAGGAAACCCATACGGACACGGGGAGAACATGCAAACTTACACACTCATTCACACAAACTATATAGGGGCACTTTAGCGCAGCCAATTCACCTTGAATTTATGTTTTTTGGACTGTGGGAGAAAACCGGGGAACCCAAAGGAAACCCACACGGGCACGGGGAGAACATGAAAACTAACACACTCATTCACACAAACTATATAGGGGCAATTTAGAGCAGCCAATTCACCTTGAATTTACATATTTTGGACTGTGGGAGGAAACTCAGAGGAAACCCACACGGACACAGAGAGAACATGAAAACTCCACCCAGATTGGGATTTAAACCTGGATCCGCAGAGCTGAGAGGAGAACATTCTAAACAACTAAGCCCCCATGCCACCCTTAATGCACCTCATGTCATTTGCCCCATGTGGTGTAATTGTGTATCGGCGGTATGACCTTTAATACATTGTTAGAATAACGTTTAAGAAACACTCGGCTCTCGTGCTGCATTCACATTCGCGCTACGTTCCGGTTCCATTATGAGTTCTGACTTCACGTCTCATTAAAGGGGTTAACGCGCTTCACCGGGGGGCAAACCCAAAGCCAAATGAGGCGTGCTCCTAAACCCGGCATCTCAAAGCGGCCAGAAGAGAACGTCTCCACGGAACAGGCCCGAGGGTTCTGTCCTCACACGTCCCGTCCGTCTCCCGTTGTTGAGAACGCGTCTCCAGTTGGCGCGCTCGCCCGTCCTCGCGACAGGACTTGTCATTCTTACAGTCGCATGATAACGAGACGAGTTCTCAGGACAGGCTGTTAAATATTCCCCGTCTCAACAGAACCCAGCGTCAGAGAACCGAACGTCCCGCGCGCCGTCCTCAGGATGGAGGACAGACCACGATGAACCTGAAGCCGGGGAACTCTGAAACTCTGAGGGCTGAACCTTGTGGATCCCCGTTCTGTACATACACTCTTCCCGTCACTGCGTCAGAGAACGTTACAGGAGAACCATTAAAGCTACGGTCCCCCCCCCCCCCCATGTCATACGCAGATGGCGCATCACCATGGGGACATGACGTTACAACCGACTGAAGGACTGAGGAAACGGGGGGGGGGGGGGGGGGGGGGGGTGCAAGAGCATCAGAGGAACCTTACAGAACCCAAAGCTTAGAACCGCATTCTGAATTCAGCCTGCAGCCATTTACCTCAGATCATATGGACATAACACACACACAGACACTCACAGAGACAGAGAGACACACACACACACACACTCACAGAGAGACACACACAGAGAGACACAGACACACAGAGAGACACACACACACTCAAAGAGACAGAGAGACACACACACTCACAGAGAGACACACACAGAGACAGACACAGAGAGAGATACACACACACACAGACACAAAGGACAGACAGACACACACACACAGAGACGCAGACACACACAGAGACGCAGACACACACAGAGACGCAGACACAGTCAAACACACAGAGACGCAGACACACAGTCAAACACACAGAGACGCAGACACACACAGAGACGCAGACACACAGTCAAACACACAGAGACGCAGACACACAGTCAAACACACAGAGACGCAGACACACACAGAGACGCAGACACACAGTCAAACACACAGAGACGCAGACACACAGTCAAACACACAGAGACGCAGACACACACAGAGACGCAGACACACAGTCAAACACACAGAGACGCAGACACACACAGAGACGCAGACACACAGTCAAACACACAGAGACGCAGACACACACAGAGACGCAGACACACAGTCAAACACACAGAGACGCAGACACACAGTCAAACACACAGAGACGCAGACACACAGTCAAACACACAGAGACGCAGACACACACAGAGACGCAGACACACACAGAGACGCAGACACACACAGAGACGCAGACACACAGTCAAACACACAGAGACGCAGACACACAGTCAAACACACAGAGACGCAGACACACAGTCAAACACACAGAGACGCAGACACACACAGAGACGCAGACACACAGAGACGCAGACACACAGAGACGCAGACACACAGTCAAACACAGAGACGCAGACACACAGTCAAACACACAGAGACGCAGACACACAGTCAAACACACAGAGACGCAGACACACAGTCAAACACACAGAGACGCAGACACACACAGAGACGCAGACACACAGTCAAACACACAGAGACGCAGACACACAGAGACGCAGACACACAGAGACGCAGACACACAGAGACGCAGACACACAGTCAAACACACAGAGACGCAGACACACACAGAGACGCAGACACACAGTCAAACACACAGAGACGCAGACACACAGAGACGCAGACACACAGTCAAACACACAGAGACGCAGACACACACAGAGACGCAGACACAGTCAAACACAGAGACGCAGACACACAGTCACAGACGCAAACACACAGTCACAGACGCACAGGGATACGCGCACACAGAAACGCAAACACACGCACAGACACAGAGAGAGACAGACACAGACACACACAGGTGAGTGGGAGAAGCAGGGTGTTCGATGCACATTTCATCATTACACTGAACTGAGGCTCTCACACACACACACACACACACACACACACACACACACACACACACACACACACACCCATGATGCAATATAAATTGCCCCATATAGATTGTGTGTAAAGCCTGGATTATTAGTGTTTAGCATGTTCTCCTCTCAGCACTGGGGATTCCCGGTTCGAATCCCATTCTGTCCGTGTGGGATTACTCCGGGTTCTCAGGTTTCCTCCCACAGTCCAAAAACATGGATCAAGGTCAATTGAATTCTCCAAATTGCCCCATATTGAGTGTGTGTGTTTGTGCCCAGCGATCGATTGGCGCCCTGTCTGAGGCACCCCAAACGTTCTTCCCTGGATGGACATTGATAAAGTGGAACATACTGGATGAATAAAGCCTGGATTATTAGTGGTTGGCATGTTCTCCTCTCAGCGCTGGGGATTTCCGGTTCGAATCCCCATCTGGGTGGAGTTTGCATGTTCTCCCCGTGTCCACATGGATGTGCTCCGGGTTCTCGGGTTTCCTCCCACAGTCCAAAAACATGGCTCAAGGTCAATGTAATGCTCCAAATTGCCCCATATAGTGTGTGTGTGTGTGTGTGAGTGCGTGACCAGTGATAGATTGGCATCCTGTCCTAGGCACCCGAAACGTTCTCCCCTGGATGGGCATGGGGAACCCCCCTCCCCCCCAACCCTAGTAGAGGATAAAGCAGAAGATAAAGGATGGAAGATAAAGCCTGGATTATTAGTGGTTGGCATGTTCTCCTCTCAGCGCTGGGGATTTCCGGTTCGAATCCCCATCTGGGTGGAGTTTGCATGTTCTCCCCGTGTTCGCGTGGGTTTTCTCTCACAGTCCAAAAACATGGATCGATTGAATTCTACTAATTGCCCCATATAGAGTGTGCGCCCAGTGATAGATTGGCACCCTGTCCTGGGCACCCGAAACGTTCTCCCCTAGATGGGCATGGGGAACCCCAACTCCCCCCCCCCAACTCCCCCCCCGACCCTAGTAGAGGAAAAAGCAGAAGATAATGGATGGCTGGATAAAGCCTGGATTATTAGTGGTTAGCATGTTCTCCTCTCAGTGCTAGGGATTCCCTGTTTGAATCCCAATCTGGGTGGAGTTTGCATGTTCTCTCCGTGTACGCGTGGGTTTCCTCCAGGTTCTCCGGTTTCCGTCCAAAAACATGGATCAAGGTGAATTGAATGGTCCAAATTGCCCCATATAGAGTGTGTCTGTGTGAGTGAGTGTGTGCCCAGGGATAGATTGGCGTCCTGTCCTGGGTGTATCTGCCCAGCGCCCGAAACGTTCTCCCCTGGATGGGCATGTGGCTTAGTGCTTAGCATGTTCTCCTCTCAGTGCTAAGGATTCCCTGTTCGAATCCCAATCTGGGTGGAGTTTGCATGTTCTCCCCGTATCCGCGTGGGTTTCCTCCAGGTTCTCTGGTTTCCTCCCAAAAACATGGATCAAGGTGAATTGAATGGTCCAAATTGCCCCATATAGAGTGTGTCTGTGCGAGTGAGTGTGTGTCCAGTGATAGATTGGCGCCCTGTTCTGGGCACCCGAAACGTTCTCCCCTGGATGGTCCCCCCCGACCCTAGTAGAGGCTAAAGCAGAAGATAATGGATGGAAGATAAAGCCTGGATTATTTGAGTCTTACATAAACAGTGCGCGAACGTTTTCTAACTTAATCCATTTGGAACGATCTCGTGCTAAAGGGTCGCGGAACGCTGATGTGGATGCGCTCCCGGCAGCCGGAGAACAGAAGAGCGAGGAGTCGCACCGTCGCACTGTATTCCAGCCGACTATATTTAGCCTCGCATGATATCCGACACGCTGTTGAATGTCACCTCTGATTATTGTGGCGCAAAATCTGCGAGGCTTCCTACATCAACAGCGCGGCTAGAACCAGAGAATCCGTCCGAGAGTTTCCATCATGGCTGATGAGGGAATCGCTGCTTTTCCACCCTCGTAGCTGTAAATCTTACCCAAAGCACGGAAGCGAGCAGAGCCCTGCCCACCAAACACTGCGCAAGAACGTCGACCTCCTCATAACCAGCGTTCACATCCCTCACACACCATGCACAACTCTATATGGGGCAATTTGGAGAATTCAATTGACGATCCATGTTTTTGGACTGTGGGAGGAAACAGGAGAACCTGGAGGAAACCCATGTGGACACGGGGAGAACATGGAGACTCCACCCAGATTGGGATTCGAACCAGGATTCCCTAGTGCTGAGAGGAGAACATGCTAAGCACTAAGCGACAGTGCCGCCCGTCCCGTGGAACCCAATCCATCCATTATCTTCTGCTTTATCCTCTATTAGGGTCGCGAGGGGGGTTCTACATGTCCATCCAGGGGAGAAAGTTTCGGGCGCTGGGCAGATACACCCAGGACAGGGGGGGGCAATCTATCACTGGACACACACTCACTCCATGGGACAATTTGGAGAACTCAATTGACCTTGATCCATGCTTTTGGACTGTGGGAGGAAACAGGAGAACCCGGAGGACACCCACGCGGACACGGGGAGAACATGGAGACTCCACCTAGATTAGGATTCGAACCGGGAATCCCTAGTGCTGAGAGGAGAACATACTAATAACTAAGCCACAGTGCCGCCTGTCCCATGGAACCCCATCCATCCATTATCTTCCTCTACTAGGGTCGCGGTGGGGGGGGGCTCTCCATGTCCATCCAGGGGAGAACGTTTGGGGCGCTGGGCAGATACACCCAGGACAGGACGCCAAGCTATCACTGGACACACACTCACTCACACACACACACTCTATATGGGGCAATTTGGAGAACTCAATTGACCTTGATCCAAGCTTTTGGACTGTGGGAGGAAACCGCAGAACCCGGAGGAGACCCACGCGGACACGGGGAGAACATGGAAACTCCACCCAGATTGTGATTCGAACTGGGATTCCCTAGCGCTGAGAGGAGAACATGCTAACCACTAAGCCACCGTGCCGCCCTGGAGCTCAGTCCTCAGGTTAAATTAAGCCTGTCTCCACCAGTTCCACTGTGGTGGAACGTCGGTGTAATGGGCCGTGAGCCAACATCCCACACCCCGAGGACCTGGGTTCAGAGTCTCAGTTCTAATTCATCCCCGAGGTGCCCGAATGAGGTTGTGGATTAGTCACAGTGTTCCACAGTAAACTCCAACGGGGTCTTTATGGATCAACTGCCTTTGGACGAATTAGAACTGAGATTGAGAGTCATCCACCAAACTGAGGTCTTCACAGCGTGTGGGGTGTTGGATCATTAACCTTTAAAATGACACACACTCACAGTGGAACGGAACTGTAGAGCTAGTGTTCGAGCTCAACACAGTTACAATAAAGCCTGGATTATTAGTAATTAGCATGTTCTCCTCTCAGCACTGGGGATTCACGGTTTGAATCCCAATCTGGGTGGAGTTTGCATGTTCTCCCCGTGTCCGCGTGGGTTTCCTCCGTGTTCTCCGGTTTCCTCCCACAGTCCAAAAACATGGATCAAGGTCAATTGAATTCTCCAAATTGCCCCATCTAGAGTGTGAGTGAGTGAGTGAGTGAGTGCCCAGTGATAGATTGCCCCCCCTGTCCTGGGTGTATCTGCCCAGTGCCCGAAACATTATCCCCTGGATGGACATGGAGAACACCCCCCACCCCCCCCCCCGCGACCCTAATAGAGGATAAAGCTGAAGATAATGGATGGATGGAGCAGCGCAGTGGCTTAGTGGTTTAGCATGTTCTCCTCTCAGCGCTGGCGATTCCCAGTTCGAATCCCCATCTGGGAGGAGTTTCCATTTTCTCCCCGTGTCCACATGGGTTTCCTCCGAGTTCTCCGGTTTCCTCCCACAGTCCAAAATCATGGATCAAGGTCAATTGAATTCTCCAAATTGCCCCATTTAGAGTGTGTGTGTGAGTCCAGTGATAGATTGGCGTCCTGTCATGAGTGTATCTGCCCAGTGCCCGAAACATTCTCCCCTGGATGGGGAACCCCCCCCCGCGACCCAAATAGAGGATAAAGTAGAACATAATGGATGGATGGATATTTTTAGAGAGGGTGGCACGGTGGCTTAGAGGTTAGCATGTTCTCCTCTCAGCACTAGGGATTCCTGGTTCGAATGCCGATCTGGGTGGAGTTTCCATATTTTCCCCATGTCGGTGTGGGTTTCCTCCGGGTTCTCCGGTTTCCTCCCACAGTCCAAAAACATGGATCAAGAGCAATTGAATGCTCCAAATTGCCCCATATAGAGTCTGTGTGAGTGAGTGTGTGCTCAGTGATAGATTGGCGTCCTGTCTTGGGTGTATCTGTCCAGTGCCCGAAATATTCTCCCCTGGATGGGCATGGGGATTCATTAAATGTTCTCCCGTTCGGCCCACGACCTAAAGCCGGCTTTGGGTTTTGACCCCCGGGGCAATTAGGTTTAACACCCCTGTTATAGATGCTGTCTGTACTGAGGTGACAGAGGTGTGGTGTGCTCATGTCCTCCCCGTGTTTATTGATTGCGCCGCACCGAGCTGGAAGAGCATGCAGTGTGCAGTCGAGGTTTTGATGAGTCATCAATAAAGAGCTGAAGCAGCGCTGTAATCCTCATCATCCTCATCAGAGCAGTCCATATCTTCTCACCTTCATCAGCGCCAGCTCCTCAGCTCTGCTCTCATCACACAGACTGGGTTTGTAGTTCCACACTTCCATTCTGTAGTTCCTCTGGTTCTCTGATAGTTCCCTTTGGATATGTTCTCCGATATGTGTAATAGAGTGTACACTGAGCGATTACAGAGTTTAAACTCACACATTATATATATAAATATATATATATATATATATATATATATATATATATATATATATATATATATATAATATATATATACACACACACACAAACACACTAACGCGCACGCACACACATATACACACTGAGACACACTACCATGCACACAGAGTAAGACACACTAACACGCGCACACACACCAAGACACACTAAGGCGCACACACACCAACGCGCACACAGTGTAAGACACACTTAGGCGCACACACACTAACGCGCGCACACACACACACACACTAACGCACACTCTGTGTGTGTCTTACTCTGTGTGTGCGTTAGTGTGTGTCTTACTCTGTGTGTGCATGTTAGTGTGTGTGTCTTACTCTGTGTGCGCGTTAGTGTGTGTGCGAGCCTTAGTGTGTCTTGGTGTGTGTGCACGCGTTAGTGTGTCTTACTCTGTGTGCGCGTTAGTGTGTGTGCGAGCCTTAGTGTGTCTTGGTGTGTGTGCACGCGTTAGTGTGTCTTACTCTGTGTGCGTCTTAGTGTGTGCGCCTTAGTGTGTCTTACTCATGGTGTGCGTGTTAGTGTGTGTCTTAGTGTGTGTGCACGTTAGTGTGTCTTACTCTGTGTGCGTGTTAGTGTGTGTCTTAGTGTGTGTGCACGTTAGTGTGTCTTACTCTGTGTGTGCGTTAGTGTGTGTGTCTTACTCTGTAAGACACACTAACGTGCACACACACTAAGACACACACACTAACGTGCACACACTAACGCACACACAGAGTAAGACACACACAGTAACGCGCACACACACCAAGACACACTAACGCACACACACACACTAGGACACTAAGGCGCGCACACACACACACACACACACACACTAGGACACACTAACACGCATTAACGTGCACATATACCCTAAGATACACACACCAACGTGCACACACCCACGCGCACACACCATCAGTGTGTCTGCAATACTGAGAATCATCCTCCACCTTAACACCTGCTCTATGGGTCCTGATCATTAGAGAACATACCAAAGGGGACTTACAGGGTCTGTAGAGGAACCGATGGACTACAGAATGGAACTGTGGAACCACAAACCCCACCTGTATAATGAGAGGAGCTGATGTAATGATGAGGAGCTGATCAGTTCATCAGGGAGTGTGCATTCAAAAGACACACTCTCTGTTCCAATTCATCCCTAATGTGTTGCACGGCGTCGAGGTCGGCACTCACTGTAACTTACCCCATGTTTGCCCCCCACTTTGTCAACTGGGACCAAACTGCCCCACTAAGCTGAAGGCTTGCAGGTCTTCGGAGTTTGAGTTCCCATTCCTGGAGTAACGGAACTGAAGCCTGGATGTAGAACATGCACCTCCTACATGCATCCATCCATCCATTAACTTCTGCTTTATCCTCTACTAGGGTCATGGGGGGGGGGTTCCCCATGTCCACAGAGTAGAATATTTCAAGTGCAGGGCAGATACACCCAGGACAGGAAGCCAATCTATCACGGGACACACTCTCTCACACAAACACGCTCTATATGGGGCAATTTGGAGAATTCAATTTACCTTGAGCCATGTTTTTGGACTGTGGGAGGAAACCGGAGAACTCGGAGGAAACCCACGCGGACACGGGGAGAACATGGAAACTCCACCAAGATTGCGAATCAAACCAGGAATCCCTAGTGCTGAGAGGAGAACATGCTAATCACCAAGCCAATGCCCTACATGTATCATTTGTGTTTAATATTAAATGTTCCGTAGCGTTTTCCAGAGGTTTGGTTCTGTGAGACAGCCATCACCTCACGCTGCATTATTGGGAGGATGATCACACACAGAGGCAGGTCGGTACCGCCCCAGTGAGGTCACGTGACCCCGGCACGCCGGAGATTACCCGCTGTCACACTGATGGATGAACAGCGCAGAACCACAACTGTACTATCTCCATCTCAGAACCCTGACGACGAAATAACATTCCTACAGTAAAGCTACAGTACTCCATCCATCCATTATCTTCTGCTTTATCCTCTATTAGGGTTGCGTGGGGGGACGTTCTCCATGCCCATCCAGGGGAGAACGTCTCGGGCGCTGGGCAGATACACCCAGGACAGGACACCAATCTATCACTGGACACACACTCACTCACACACTCTATATGGGGCAATTTGGAGAATTCAATTGACCTTGATCCATGTTTCTGGACTGTGAAACCGGAGAACCCGGAAGAAACCAACCCGGACACGGGGAGAACATGCAAACTCCACCCGGATTGGGATTCGAACCGTGAATCCCTAGTGCTGAGAGGAGAACATGCTAACCACTAAGCCACCATGCCAGCCCTATTATAATATCCATCCATCCATTATCTTCCGCTTTATCCTATATTAGGGTCGCGGGGGGGGGGGGGGGGCGCTGGGCACACATTCACTCACACAGACACACACTCTATATGGGGCAATTTGGAGAACTCAATTGACCTTGATCCATGTTTTTGAACTGTGGGAGGAAACCGGAGAACCCGGAGGAAACTCACGAGGACACGGGGAGAACATGGAAACTTCATGGATCAAGTCAATTGAGTTCTTCAAGTTGCCCCAAATAGAGTATGTATGAGGGTGGCATGGTGGCTTTGTGTTTAGCATGTTCTCCTCTCAGCGCTAGGGATTCCTGGTTCGAATCCCCATCTGGGTGGAGTTTCCATCTTCTCCCCATGTCCACGTGGGTTTCCTCCAGGTTCTCCGGTTTCCTCCCACAGTCCAAAAACATGGATCAAGTCAATTGAATTCTCCTAATTGCCCCATATAGAGTGTGTTTGAGTGAGTGAGTGTGTGTCCAGCGATAGATTGGTGTCCTCTCCTGGGTGTATCTGCCCAGTGCCCGAAACATTCTCCCCTGGATGGACATGGGGAACCCCCCCCTTGATACAGGACGGAACCTGAAAGTATTCCCATCCATCCATCTTCCTCTTTATCCTCTATTAGGGTCTCGGGGGGGGTTCCCCATGCCCATCCAGGGGAGAACATTTCGGGCGCTGGGCAGATACACCCAGGACAGGACACCAATCCATCACTGGACACACACTCACTCACACAGACACACTCTATATGGGGCAATTTGAAGAACTCAATTGACTTGATCCATGTTTTTGGACTGTGGGAGGAAACCGGAGAACCCGGAGGAAACCCACGTGGACATGGGGAGAACATGGAAACTCCACCCAGATGGGGATTCGAACCGGGAATCCCTAGTGCTGAGAGGAGAACATGCCAACCACTAAACCACCGTGCCGGACCTGAAAGTATAGGTTTAAATAAATGTTCTATTTGTTTACATCGTCGTTTCATCTTGTCAATCAATCACATCATTTAAACAAAATTTAAAGAGCATTTGAACTGAAAAAAATCGTTTCGGAATGGAAAATCGATTCTGTATCGAATCGTGACCTCAAAAATCGGAATCGAATCGCCAGACACTGAGAGATTCGCACCCCTACTATACACGGCGTATTGTTCGGCGGTGAATAAATAAAAAGCATCATCAATAATACACGACGGCCAACAGAACACCACAAACAAGGCCGAGCGTTCCTCCCCCATTAAAAGCTGGCCGTCCGGCGCACACGCACCCTGCTCGCACCCGGCCGGTCCACGAGGGCCGTTCCAGAGTTCTCCGATGGAAACTTGCACTCTGAGCTGAAGGAACCCGGCAACCTTTCCCCGCTCTCCGACTGAATACATCTCATTAAGCCGCTCGCCGTCTCCCAGGGGCATCCGCTGAACGCCGAACGGAAAATGACGGAGCTCCTGTTTTCCATGCTGGATGCCGGGCCGCGCTGCCGCTCCAATTTACAAAGCGGGCTGAGTGGTTAGCATGTTCTCCTCTCCACACTAGAGATTCCCGGTTCGAATCCCAATCTGGGTGGAGTGTCCACGTTCTCCCCGTGTCCGTGTGGGTTTCCTCCGGGTTCTCCGGTTTCCTCCCACAGTCCAAAAACATGATTCAAGGTTAATTGAGTTCTCCAAATTGAGTTCTCCAAGTGCGGCACGGTGGCTGAGTGATTGGCATGTTCTCCTCTCCACACTAGAGATTCCCGGTTCGAATCCCAATCTGGGTGGAGTGTCCACGTTCTCCCCGTGTCCGTGTGGGTTTCCTCCGAGTTCTCCGGTTTCCTCCCACAGTCCAAAAACATGATTCAAGGTTAATTGAGTTCTCCAAATTGAGTTCTCCAAGTGCAGCACGGTGGCTGAGTGATTGGCATGTTCTCCTCTCCTCACTAGAGATTCCCGGTGCTCCCGGCGGCTCCGCCCGGGCTGACAGCTCGCCCCACGTTCGGTCGGCGGTCCGTTAGCGATAGCATGGGGCTAACGGGCGAACCGCGGAGCCGGACCTCAGGGCGACCTCCTCCCGGCGCTCGGTGTTGGGGCCGCGCCGCCGAGCCGAGCCGAACCAAGCCGAGCCGAGCCGAGCTGAACCGAACCGAACCGGGCCGCCGTGCGAAACGGGCCGCACGGTTCGCCGCGGAGATAGAAAACACAGAAGCCGCTCACCGAAGCGCGTCGTCCGGACTCTCTGCCGCTCCGAGCCGCCGCGACGCCTGGACTGTCAGCCTCGTTCGGACCCCCGAAACCCCGCCCCCTGTGACGCGCCGCCGCGCCCACGTGACCCGCGCGTCGGGAGGACGAGCCCGGAGATATCTCGCCGCCTCGCCATTGGCTGAGCCGCGATAGCGATCGCGGCTGGAAACCGTGACGTCATCCGGTTTGCGGCTCCGGCGTCGAGTTTGCATTTTGGGGTTTTATTCAACGGATCGGAACCGAACCCAGCCGAACCCAGCCGAACCGGGCCGAGTCCGGGTCCCCACAGACATCAAAGGGGCCGCCTCGTGCGGGCCGACTCAGCGCCCCGCCCACAGCCTGGTACGAGTCTTCCCCAGCGGCTAATTAATCCTGACGTCACTTTTTCCATGACGTAGAGATTCTCGGCTCGATCCCGCGCCGTCCTGTGCTGTGCGCTGCGGGCCCCCGCGTGCGGGGCACGGTGCTGAGGGTGGATTTGAAACCATCAGCCAGGAACCCAAAGCCCGCGTTTTATATAAAAAACCCAACAAAATAAACACTGCGGCACGGTGGCTTAGTGATTAGCATGTTCTCCTCTCAGCACTAGGGATTCCCGGTTCGAATCCCCATCTGGGTGGAGTTTCCATGTTCTCCCCGTGTCCGCATGGGTCTCCTCCGGGTTCGCCAGTTTCCTCCCACAGTCCAAAAACATGGATCAAGTCAACTGAGTTCTCCAAATTGCCCCATATAGAGTGTGTCTGTGTGAGTGAGTGTGTGTCCAGTGATAGATTAGCGTCCTGTCCTGGGTGTATTTGCCCAGCGCCCGAGACATTCTCCCCTGAATGGACATGAGGAACCCCCCCGCGACCCTAATAGAGGATAAAGCAGAAGATAATGGATGGATATTATAATAGGGGTGGCACGGTGGCTTAGTGGTTGGCATGTTCTCCTCTCAGCGCTAGGGATTCCCAGTTTGAATCCCAATCTGGGTGGAGTTTCCATGTTCTCCCTGTGTCCCCGTGGGTCTCCTCCAGGTTCTCCGGTTTCCTCTCACAGTCCAAAAACATGGATCAAGTCAACTGAGTTCTCCAAATTGCCCCATATAGAGTGTGTCTGTGTGAGTGAGTGTGTGTCCAGTGATTGATTGGCGCCCTGTCCTGGGTGCATCTGCCCAGCGCCCGAAATGTTCTCCAATGGATGAGGGATCCTAATAGAGGATAAAGTGGAAGATAATGGATGGTCGTCTTTGATCAGGCTCGTGTCGGCGTGATCACGTGACGTGTTCGCCTTGGCCGCGTGCCCGCTCGTCACTCACCGCGTTTTATAACAGATCAGCATTTTTCTTAACACTCAGAAGTTCACAAACAAACTTTATTAAAGTGCTTTAATAAATATTACCCGCCCTGTTCACACAAAGCTTACTTACGTTTTTGGGGTTTGTAGTTCTGTAGTGGATGTAGCACCCCCACAGAGCAGGTATTATTAGGGTGGTGGATTAAAGCAGGTATCATTAGGGTGGTGGATGTAGCACCCCCACAGAGCAGGTATTATTAAGGTGGTGGATTAGAGCAGGTATCATTAGGGTGGTGGATGTAGCACCCCCACAGAGCAGGTATTATTAAGGTGGTGGATTAGAGCAGGTATCATTAGGGTGGTGGATGTAGCACCCACACAGAGCAGGTATTATTAGGGTGGTTGATGAAAGACCCACACAGTGCAGGTAGGTATTATTAAGGTGGTGGAGATAGGACCATCACAGAGCAGATATCATTAGGGTGTTGGATGTAGGACCACCACAAAACAGGTATTATTAGGGTGGTGGATACAGGACTCCCACAGAGCAGGTATCATTAGGATGGTGGATGTAGGATCCACACAGAGCAGGTATTATTAGGGTGGTGCATGTAGGATCCACACAGAGCAGGTATTATTAGGGTGGTGCATGTAGGATCCACACAGAGCAGGTATCATTAGGATGGTGGATGTAGGACTCCCACAGAGCAGATATTATTAGGGTGGTGCATGTAGGACTCCCACAGAGCAGATATTATTAGGGTGGTGGATGTAGGACTCCCACAGAGCAGATATTATTAAGGTGGTGCATGTAGGATCCACACAGAGCAGGTATTATTAGGGTGTTGGATGTAGCACCATATTATTATACACTGTATTATTAATGTGGTGGATTAGAGCAGGTATCATTAAGGTGGTGGATGTAGGACCCACACAGAGCAGGTATTATTAGGGTGGTGGATGTAGGACCCCCACAGAGCAGGTATCATTAAGGTGGTGGATGTAGGACCCACACAGAGCAGGTATTATTAGGGTGGTGGATGTAGCACCCACACAGCAGGTATCATTATCACAAGGTGGTGGATCACCCCACACATTTCAGACTGTGTATGTGGGGAATTTGGACATTCTGACTCATGTGGTGGCGTACAGATGTAGAAGAGAACCTGCAGTCGATTCAGCATTCCAATTCATTCCACAGTGTCAGTGTAACAGCAGGCTGCGTGTTTGGGGCACTTACGCTAATGTGCGCAGCTGAAGTTTTTTGCGAGGGAACGGGATTAAAGCGTCTGCGTTCGTCCTGGACGTCCCACTTCAGGTTTTTCTAGAACAGATCTGTGTATTTTACAGCCTCAGGGTCACACCCGGCTCCTTCACTGTCCTTATTCGAACTACACACACACACACACACACACACACACACACACACACACACACACACACACACACACACGAAAATACTTTAAATTTCCATTAAGGTAAACACAGTTCAGTTGTGTTGTGGGTTATTAAAATTGGCTTCTCGGGCGGCACGGTGGCTTAATGGTTGGCATGTTCTCCTCTCAGCGCTGGGGATTCCCGGTTCGAATCCCCATCTGGGTGGAGTTTCCATGTTCTCCCGTGTCTGCGTGGGTTTCCTCCGGGTTCTCCGGTTTCCCCCCACAGTCCAAAAACATGGATCAAGGTCAATTGAATTCTCTAAAATTGCCCCATATAGAGTGTGTGTGTGTGAGTGAGTGAGTGAGTGTGTGTCCAGTGATAGATTGGTGTCCTGTCCTGGGTGTATTTGCCCAGCGCCCGAAACGTTCTCCCCTGGATGGGCATGGGGATCGTCCTCACGCTGAATGTAGGTCCTGCTCCACCATCAATATACACATACATACACGTACACACACATATACACATAAGTACAGACATACATGCACACATAGATACACACATACATACACACATACACACACAGATAGATATACATACACACATATACACATAAGTACACATACACATACATATACACACATACATACATACATACACATACACACTCATACACACACACACACACACACAAGTCTCTAAACACAGGTCTCTGAACACAGGTCTGCACACAGGTCTCTGCACACAGGTCTCTGAACACAGGTCTGCATACAGGTCTGAACACAGGTCTCTGCACACAGGTCTCTACACACAGGTCTCTACACACAGGTCTCTGAACACAGGTCTGAACACAGGTCTCTGAACACACATCTGAACACAGGTCTCTGCACACAGGTCTCTGCACACAGGTCTGAACACAGGTCTGAACACAGGTCTGAACACAGGTCTGCAGGCTGAATTCTGATCACAGAGCAGACGCCTGACATCAGACATGAAAACAGAGTTCGGCTGTGAGCCCTTTGAACCCACCTTTGAACCCAGCAGTGTTTGAAGAAGAGTGCTTTAAAGCAAAGTCCGTTCACTTCAGAGTTAAAGTAAAACTCAGCCCCGCCCCTCAGCGGAGAGAACATCACATGTCCAGAGTCTGCAGAACATCTAAAACCCTGCAGAACATCTAAAACCTTCCACGTGTATCTCTCAATACTGTGTCCAGTCTGCAGTCAGCATTCAGTATAATATATATAATATAATAATTCTCCCCTGTATGGGCATGGGGAACCCCCCCCCCCCCCCCCGAGACCCCAGTAGAGGATAAAGTGGAAGATAATGGATGAGTGAACATTAAGATAAACCCCATTGTGGGACAAATAAAGGTTTATCTTAATATTCACTCATCCATTATCTTCCACCCATCCAGAAGAGAACGTTTCGGGTGCTGGGCAGATACACCCAGGACAGGACGCCAATCTATCGCTGGGCACACACTCACTCACACAAACACACACTATATGGGGCAATTTGGAGATTTCAATTGACTTGATCCATGTTTTTGGACTGTGGGAGGAAACCGGAGAACCCGGAGGAAACCCACGTGGACACGGGGAGAAACTCCATGCAAACTCCTCCCAGATGGGGATTCGAACCAGGAATCCCTAGCGCTGAGAGGAGAACATGCCAACCACTAACCCACTGTGTCACCTTATTCAGTATAATATTAATTTATTTATTATCTTCCACTTAAGGGGGGGGGGTCACAGAGCAGGTATCATCATCCAATCCTGCTGTCCTTCAGTCTTCCGGTTCTGTTGTCCTTTGGTCCTGCTGTCCTTCAGTCTTCCCGTTCTGCTGTCCTCTGGTCCCGCTGTCCTTCGGTCCTCCGTTCTGCTGTCCTGTTGTCCTCTGCTCCTGCTGTCCTCTGGCACTGTTGTGCTCTAGTTCTGCTGTCCTCTGGTCTCGCTGTCCTTTGGTCCTCCGTTCAGCTGTCCTCTGGTCCTGCTGTCTTTCGGTCCTCCGTTCTGTTGTCCTGCTGTCCTCTGGTCCTGCTGTCTTCCACTCTTCTGGTTCTGCCTGTTCTCTGGTCCTGCTTCCTTTCTGTCCTGCTTTTTTCTGTCCTGCCATCCTTCAGGCCAGTCGTCTTCCTGCCCTGTTGTCCTGTTGTCCTCCATCCTGTTGTGTTCTGGTCACTCTGCTTTTAATACTGCTGTTTTCCACCAACTCAGCACATCAGCACAGAACTTCCTTTATTCTACATCACTGAGAAAACTATATAAAGAGAGAGAGAGAGAGAGCGCGAGAGAGAGAGAGCGAGAGTGAGAGAGAGAGAGAGAGAGAGAGAGAGATTAGATGTTTGCATTAATGAAGAATGTCTGTTTAACTGTCAGATCTTATTTACCATCTCACAAACTTTTCCTTCCTCTTCCTCTCTCTCTCTCTCTCTCTCTCTCTCTCTCTCTCTCTCTCTCTCTATATATATATATATATATATATATATATATATATATATATATATATATATATATAGGCGGCACGGTGGCTTAGTGTTTAACATGTTCTCCTCTCAGCACTAGGGATTCCTAGTTCGAATCCCCATCTGGGTGGAGTTTCCATGTTCTCCCCGTGTCCGCGTGGGTTTCCTCCGGGTTCTCCGGTTTCCTCCCACAGTCCAAAAACATGGATCAAGTCAATTGAGTTCTCCAAATTGCCCCATATAGAGTGTGTCTGTGTGAGTGAGTGTGTCCAGTGATAGATTGATGTCCTGTCCTGGGTGTATCTGCCCAGCGCCCGAAACGTTCTCCCCTGGATGGGCCCCCCCCGCGCGACCCTAATAGAGGATAAAGCGGAAGATAATGGATGGATGGATGGATGGATGGATGGAGATATATATAAACTAAGCTCCTCTGATCATACAGATGGGGATTGTAGTTCCACAGTTCCATTCTGTAGTCCATTGGTTCCACTACACACTCTGTAAGTCCCGTTTGGTATGTTTGCTGATGATCAGGACCCCCACAGAGCAGGATCATTAGGTACTGCAGGATTTTCTGTGTGTGTGTGTGTGTGTGTGTGTGTGTGTGTGTGTGTGTGTGTGTGCGTGTGACAGTTTTAAGTGAATTACAAATGAGAGAACAACACAAGTCAGTAATTAAAGAAAAAACAGCTACACTGTCGACACAGTGAGTGAGACACAGTGAGTGAGACAGTGAGAGTGAGTGAGACAGTGAGACACAGTGAGTGAGACAGTGCAGAGTGAACAGGAGACATGAGGGTTTTTTTTCAGAGGGCGTGTTTGTGTTTCCATGTAGCTGCTGGAATGTGAGGCTGTCACATTTTGGCATCAGCTGGAGACACAGAGGGTGCAGGGTGCACTGTCCAGGGTGCAGGATGCAGAGTGCAATGTGCAGGGTAGAATGTGCAGGGTGCAGGGTAGAATGTGCAGGGTGCAGGGTACAGGGTGCAATGTGCAGGGTGCAGAATGCAGGGCATGGGGTGCAGGGTACAATGTGCAGGGTGCAATGTGCAATGTGCAATGTGCAATGTGCAGGGTGCAAGATGCAGGGTACAACATGCAAGATGCAGGATGCAAGATGCAGGGTACAATGTGTAGGGTGCAATGTGCAGGGTACAATGTGCAGGGTGCAGGATGCAGGGCATGGGGTGCAGGGTACAATGTGCAGGGTACAATGTGCAGGGTGCAATGTGCAGGGTACAATGTGCAGGACGCAGAGTGCAATGTGCAGGGTGCAAGATGCAGGGGGCAGGGAACAATGTGCAGGGTGCAGGATCCAGGGTACAATGTGCAGGGTGCAATGTGCAGGGTGCAGGATGCAGGGTGCAAGATGCAGGGGGCAGGGAACAATGTGCAGGGTGCAGGATGCAGGGTACAATGTGCAGGGTACACTGTGCAGGATACAGGGTGCAATGTGCAGGGTGCAGGGTAAAATGTGCAGGGTACAATGTGCAGGGTGCAGGATGCAGGGTACAATGTGCAGGGTACACTGTGCAGGGTGCAGGATACAGGGTACAATGTGCAGGGTGCAGGATGCAGGGTATAATGTGCAGGGTACAATGTGCATGATGCAATGTGCAGGGTACAATGTGCAGGGTGCAAGATGCAGGGTGCAGGTTACAATGTGCAGGGTACAATGTGCTGGGTGCAGGGTGCAAGATGCAGGGTACCATGTGCAAGGTGCAAGGTGCAGGGTACAATGTGAAGGGTACAATGTGAAGGGTACAATGTGAAGGGTACAAAGTGAAGGGTACAATGTGAAGGGTACAATGTGCAGGGTGCAAGCTGCAGGATGCAGGATGCAGGGTGCAGGATGCAGGGTGCATGCTACAATGTGCAGGGTACAATGTGCAAGGTGCAGGGTACAGTGTACAGGGTGCAGGGTACAATGTGCAGGGTACAATGTGCTGGGTGCAGGGTGCAAGATGCAGGGTACCATGTGCAGGGTATAATGTGCAGGGTACAATGTGAAGGGTACAATGTGAAGGGTACATTGTGAAGGGTACAATGTGCAGGATACAATGTGCAGGGTGCAAGCTGCAGGGTACAATGTGCAGGGTGCAAGGTAAAATGTGCAGGGTACAATGTGCATGATGCAATGTGCAGGGTACAATGTGCAGGGTGCAAGATGCAGGGTGCAGGTTACAATGCGCAGGGTACAATGTGCAGGGTACAATGTACAGGGTGCAGGGTACAATGTGCAGGGTACAATGTGCAGGGTACAAAGTGAAGGGTACAATGTGCAGGGTACAATGTGAAGGGTACACAGTGAAGGGTACAATATGCAGGGTACAATGTGAAGGGTACAAAGTGAAGGGTACAATGTGCAGGGTACAATGTGAAGGGTACAATGTGAAGGGTACAAAGTGAAGGGTACAATGTGCAGGGTACAATGTGAAGGGTACAATGTGAAGGGTACAAAGTGAAGGGTACAATGTGCAGGGTGCAAGCTGCAGGATGCAGGATGCAGGGTGCAGGATGCAGGGTGCATGCTACAATGTGCAGGGTACAATGTGCAGGGTACAATGTGTAGGGTACAATGTGCTGGGTGCAGGGTGCAAGATGCAGGGTACCATGTGCAAGGTGCAGGGTACAATGTGCAGGGTACAATGTAAAGGGTACAATGTGAAGGGTACAAAGTGAAGGGTACAATGTGCAGGGTACAATGTGAAGGGTACAATGTGAAGGGTACAATGTGCAGGGTACAATATGAAGGGTACAATGTGAAGGGTACAAAGTGAAGGGTACAATGTGCAGGGTGCAATGTGAAGGGTACAATGTGAAGGGTACAAAGTGAAGGGTGCAAGCTGCAGGATGCAGGGTGCATGCTACAATGTGCAGGGTACAATGTGCAGGGTGCAGGGTGCAAGGTGCAGGGTACAATGTGCAGGGTGCAGGGTACAATGTGCAGGGTGCAGGGTACAATGTGCAGGGTACAATGTGCAGGGTGCAGGGTACAATGTGCAGGGTACAATGTGCAGGGTGCAGGGTACAATGTGCAGGGTGCAGGGTGCAAGGTGCAGGGTACAATGTGCAGGGTGCAGGGTGCAGGGTACAATGTGCAGGGTGCAGGGTACAATGTGCAGGGTGCAGGGTACAATGTGCAGGGTACAATGTGCAGGGTGCAGGGTGCAAGGTGCAGGGTACAATGTGCAGGGTGCAGGGTGCAGGGTACAATGTGCAGGGTACAATGTGCAGGGTGCAGGGTGCAAGGTGCAGGGTACAATGTGCAGGGTACAGGGTGCAGGACGCCGGCTCTAAGGCTGATCCTAAATCAGAGTCAGAAGCTGAAGTGCTGGAGGACGGTCCCGTGTTCCGTCTCTCAGTGGGACCTCGCCGTCCGGACGTCTCTCTGCGGCGCCGCACTCCGCCCAGCAGCCCTGTTTCCACGCTGGGTTTTCCATTCCGAGCTCAGTGTTTACACTCACGGCTGCCGTGTTGACGGAGTCCACTCGTCTCCGCCTGAAGGTCAGCGGACCTGCATGCTTCCACAAACCTGTCCGTCATGAGGAAGACCTTCAACAGTCTGTGCATGAAGTCCAGTCTAGGTTCTGTTCTAGAACCCCCCCCCCCCTGCAGGAACCTTACCTCGTCACGTCTCTCAGATTAGAACAGAAACAGCAGACTGTTCAGAACCTGCTGGAGTTACACTCACAGCTTTATGACATCAGAACTGTGCTTCTGTAACTGTACTACTGTAACTGTGCCTCTATAACTGTACTACTGTAACTGTGCTACTGTAACTATGCTACTGTAACTGTGCCTCTGTAACTGTGCTACTGTAACTATGCTACTGCAACTGTGCTTCTGTAACTGTACCAATGTAACTGTGCCTCTGTAATTGTGCTTCTGTAACTGTACTACTATAACTATGTAACTGTACTACTGTAACTGTGCTGCTGTAGCTGTGCTACTGTAACTACTGTGCTACGTTAACAGTGCTACTGTTAACCACTGTGCTGGTGCTACTGTAACTACTGTAACTGTGCTACTGTAACCACTGTTACTGTGATACTGTAACCACTGTGACGGTGCTACTGTAACCACTGTGACGGTGCTACTGTAACTGTACTACTGTAACCACTGTGACTGTGATACTGTAACTACTGTGATGGTGCTACTGTAACTGTGCTACTGTAACCACTGTGACGGTGCTACTGTAACTGTACTACTGTAACCACTGTGCTGATGCTACTGTAACTACTGTAACTGTGCTACTGTAACCACTGTTACTGTGATACTCTAACAACTGTGATGGTGCTACTGTAACCACTGTGACGGTCTTACTGTAACTGTGCTACTGTAACCACTGTTACTGTGATACTGTAACCACTGTGACGGTGATACTGTAACTGTGCTACTGGAACCACTGTGACTGTGATACTGTAACTACTGTGATGGTGCTACTGTAACTGTGCTACTGTAACCACTGTTACTGTGATACTGTAACCACTGTGACGGTGCTACTGTAACTGTGCTACTGTAACCACTGTGACGGTCTTACTGTAACTGTGCTACTGTAACCACTGTTACTGTGATACTGTAACCACTGTGACGGTGATACTGTAACTGTGCTACTGGAACCACTGTTACTGTGATACTGTAACTACTGTGATGGTGCTACTGTAACTGTGCTACTGTAACCACTGTTACTGTGATACTGTAACCACTGTGACGGTGCTACTGTAACTGTGCTACTGGAACCACTGTGACTGTGATACTGTAACCACTGTATCACAGTGCTACTGTAACTGTCCTACTGTAACCACTGTGCTGGTGCTACTGTAACTGTGCTACTGTAACCACTGTTACTGTGATACTATAACTACTGTGACGGTGCTACTGTAACTGTGCTACTGTAACCACTGTAACTGTGCTACTGTAACTACTGTGATTGTGCTACTGTAACTGTCCTACCTTAACCACTGTGACTGTGATACTGTAACTACTGTGACGGTGCTACTGTAACTGTCCTACTGTAACCACTGTAACTGCTACTGTAACTACTGTGATTGTGCTACTGTAACTGTCCTACTGTAACCACTGTTACTGTGATACTGTAACGACTGTGACGGTGCTACTGTAACTGTGCTACTGTAACCACTGTTACTGTGATACTATAACTACTGTGACGGTGCTACTGTAACTGTGCTACTGTAACCACTGTGACTGTGATACTGTAACTACTGTGACGGTGCTACTGTAACTGTCCTACTGTAACCACTGTAACTGTGCTACTGTAACTACTGTGATTGTGCTACTGTAACTGTCCTACTGTAACCACTGTGACTGCTACTGTAACTACTGTGATTGTGCTACTGTAACTGTCCTACTGTAACCACTGTTACTGTGATACTGTAACGACTGTGACGGTGCTACTGTAACTGTGCTACTGTAACCACTGTTACTGTGATACTATAACTACTGTGACGGTGCTACTGTAACTGTGCTACTGTAACCACTGTAACTGTGCTACTGTAACTACTGTGATTGTGCTACTGTAACTGTCCTACCTTAACCACTGTGACTGTGATACTGTAACTACTGTGACGGTGCTACTGTAACTGTCCTACTGTAACCACTGTAACTGCTACTGTAACTACTGTGATTGTGCTACTGTAACTGTCCTACTGTAACCACTGTTACTGTGATACTGTAACTACTGTGACGGTGCTACTGTAACTGTGCTACTGTAACCACTGTTACTGTGATACTGTAACTACTGTGACGGTGCTACTGTAACTGTGCTACTGTAACCACTGTGACTGTGATACTGTAACTACTGTGACGGTGCTACTGTAACTGTCCTACTGTAACCACTGTAACTGTGCTACTGTAACTACTGTGATTGTGCTACTGTAACTGTCCTACTGTAACCACTGTGACTGTGATACTGTAACTACTGTGACGGTGCTACTGTAACTGTCCTACTGTAACCACTGTAACTGTGCTACTGTAACTACTGTGATTGTTCTGCTGTAACTGTGCTACTGTAACTGTTCTACTGTAACTGTGCTGCTGTAACTACTGTGATTGTTCTGCTGTAACTGTGCTGCTGTAACTGTTCTACTGTAACTGTGCTGCTGTAACTACTGTGATTGTTCTGCTGTAACTGTGCTGCTCTAACTGTGCTACCGTGGTGGAGATCTTTGGGAAATAGCTTTTGTTTATTTATTCGGCAGTGTATTTTTTTCACGGTGAGGAAGTGGAAAAACTACGATTCAGCTGGGGTTCGACTGTTAGCATTAGCATTACTAGCATTGCAATTACATGTAAAACCTTGTTTCCAGGCGCCGGTTGTCTCTAAACCGCCGCTGCAGGAGTTTGAAAACAGGGTGACCCAGTTTTAAAAGAGTGCAGGTCCCAGAAGAACATCAGAGGAGCGAGATGCAATCAGGTTACAGCAGAAGCTCCACGGCTCGCTGCTCGGTTCCACACGCCTGATGTTTGCAGTTTCATATTCACGTGTATTTGCGTCTGAAGCCATGTCTGAGCTTTAGACGTGATTCACTAACTCGCAGTGAAAAGGTTCTGACAGTATGTTCTCCCCTGATCCTGCAGATCAGATAGAACGCTGGATCTGCGTTGTTTCAATGTAAATAAAGAAAATCAACATGTAAACAAGGGCGGCACGGTGGCTTAGTGTTTAGCATGTTCCTCCGCTCTCAGGTGGAGTTTTTATGCTAGGGGATTCCCGGAGTGTGTCTCGAATCCCAATCTAGGTGGAGTTTTATATCAGGGTCGCGGTGTGGTTCCCCATTATATGGGGCAATTTAGAGAATTCAATTGACTTGATCCATGTTTTTGGACTGTGGGAGGAAACCGGAGAACTCGGAGGAAACTCGGGGACACGGGGAGAACATGGAAACTCCACCCAGATGGGGATTCGAACCGGGAATCCCTGGTGCTGAGAGGAGAACATGCTAAACCACTAAGCCACCGTGCCGCCCAGGGGGTGATACGAATGGAACGCAGGGGGTGATATGTTTGGAATGCAGGGGGTGATGCATATAGAACACAGGGGGTGATACATATGGAACACCGGCTCATACGGGGGTGATAAATTTGGAACACAGGGAGTGATGCATATGGAACACGGGGTGATACGTTTGGAACACAGGGGGTGATACTTTTGGAACACAGGGGGTGATACATATGGAACACAGGGGGTGATACTTTTGGAACACAGGGGACGATACTTTTGGAAGACAGGGGACGATACTTTTGGAAGACAGGGGGTGATACGAATGGAACAGAGGTTCATACAGGGGTGATACATTTGGAACACGGGGTGATACGTTTGGAACACAGGGTGTGTTGCACTTGGAACACAGGGGGTGATACATTTGGAACATAGGGGGTGATACGTTTGGAACACAGGGGGTGATACGTTTGGAACACAGGGTGTGTTGCACTTGGAACACAGGGGGTGATACATTTGGAACATAGGGGGTGATACGTTTGGAACACGGGGTGATACGTTTGGAACACAGGGGGTGATACATTTGGAACACAGGATGTGTTGCACTTGGAACATAGGGGGTGATACATTTGGAACACAGGGGGTGATACATTTGGAACACAGGGGGTGATACATTTGGAACACAGGTGATACGTTTGGAACATGGGGTGATACGTTTGGAACACAGGGTGTGTTGCATTTGGAACACAGGGGGTGATACGTTCTGTAAAGTTTCAGAGCAGATGCAGATGGTACCTGCTGATCGACTCTCAGGTTCTTTGCATCACCTCCGTGTTACATCTGAGGTTCTAAAGGTAAAGCCACGCCCTCCTGTGGTTTCAGCACAGTGTGGTTCCATCTCTGCGCTACGCTTCACGTTCCAGACTCCGGCACAGTGCTGTGGAAACACGGTTCCAGGGTCTGGTTTGTTCTAACGTTCTCCGCCTGACGCAGGTCAGCTGGAATCTCGTAGCTGTTTGCCTCTCGCTGTCAAACAAGCGCCTCCGAGTCGTCCAGAGCGGCGGCGCGGTGATGGAACCTACACTCTCCAGAGTCCGGAGACTTAAAAAGAGAACGTTCTAAATAAGGAAAGGAGCAGTGATGAGGAGGAGGCTCTTCATCAGCCGACTGCAGGTGAAGCAACACATGACTATATATAGTTGTTCTCACTGAAGAACCGGGTTCTGCGCTCTCACTGCCTGCTTTCAAACAGATGAAGGGACTGCATGTTCTGTGGAGGTCAGTAGAACCCATGACCTTTGACCTTTCATCAGGTGATGATGGAGAACCCTGTTCTTTGTTGTATAACATCAAGAAGCAGAAACCATTTCTCTGAAAGCGAGCCAATCAGTGGGCGGGTTCCTGTGGAGAACCTTGAAATGCTGACACATACGAGGGTGATACGTTTGGAACACAGGGGGTGATGCATTTGGAACACAGGGGGTGATATGTTTGGAACACAGGGGGTGATGCCTTTGGAACCCAGGGGGTGATGCGTTTGGAACACAGGGGGTGATGCGTTTGGAACACAGGGGGTGATATGTTTGGAACACAGGGGGTGATGCGTTTGGAACACAGGGGGTGATACGTTTGGAACACGGGGTAATGCGTTTGGAACACAGGGGGTGATGCGTTTGGAACACGGGGTAATGCGTTTGGAACACAGGGGGTGATACGTTTAAAACACAGGGGTGCCTCGTATGGGGGTGTGATGCGTTTGGAACACAGGGGGTGATACGTTTGGAACACAGGGGTGATTCGTATGGAACACAGGGGGTGATGCCTTTGGAACACAGGGGGTGATACGTTTGGAACACAGGGTGTGATACGTTTGGAACACAGGGGGTGATGCCTTTGGAACACAGGGGGTGATACGTTTGGAACACAGGGTGTGATATGTTTGGAACACAGGGGTGATTCGTATGGAACACAGGGGGAAATACGTTTGGAACACAGGGGGTAATACGTTTGGAACACAGGGGGTGATACGTTTGGAACACAGGGTCTGATATGTTTGGAACACAGGGGTGATTCGTATGGAACACGGGGTAATACATTTGGAACACAGGGGGTAATACATTTGGAACACAGGGGGTGATGCGTATGAAACGTAGGAGGTGGTATGTTTGGAACACAGGGGGTGATACATTTAGAACACAGGGGTGATACGTTTGGAACACAGGGGTGATATGTTTGGAACACAGGGGGTGATACGTTTGGAACACAGGGGGTGATACATTTGGAACACAGGGGGTGATACGTTTGGAATGCAGGGGGTGATTCGTATGGAACGCAGGGGGTGATTCGTATAGAACACAGGGGGTGATTCGTATAGAACGCAGGGGGTGATTCGTATAGAACACAGGGGGTGATTCGTATGGAACTCAGGGGTTGATTCGTATGGAACACAGGGGGTGATTCGTATGGAACTCAGGGGTTGATTCGTATGGAACACAGGGGGTGATTCGTATGGAACTCAGGGGGTGATTCGTATAGATTAAATGAGGTTATCTGTTGGGACAGATGTTGAGACGTTCCGTAGGTTCCGAGCCGGTTCCGAGTCCTGAAGCTCTGCACATTGTCCCTGATCATCTATTATTAAGAAGCTCAGAAATAATGAATGAGAAGCAGAGTAACCCGAGGACGCGGTCAGACCCGCGATGGAAAGACACCTGAATGTTCCATTCAACTAGAACCGGAACCTCGGAAAGACAAGAACCCCAATGTACACACCTGAAGAACCGTTCCACCAAAACACAAAGACCACAGAGGGTTCTACTGACAGCCAGATTATCATCTAATCCCTGAGACATTCAGAGACACTGCACCCCACACTACACACTACCACACACCAAACACTACCACACACCAAACACTATACACCACATTCCAAACACTATACACCACACACACCCCACACTACACACTACCCCACACACCAAACACTACACACCACACACACACCCCACACTACCACACACCAAACACTACACACCACACACCAAACACTTCACACTACCCCCACTACACACTGCCACACACCAAATGCTACGCTACGCCACGCATCAAACACTATACACCACGCACCAAACACTATACACTACCACACCACAAAACACTATACACCCCACACTATACACTACCACACACCAAACACTACCACACACCAAACACTACACACCATACACACACCCCACACTACCACACACCAAACACTACACATTACCATACACCAAACACTACATACACCCCACACTATACACTACCACACACTAAACACTATACACCACGCACCAAACACTATACACTACCACACACCAAACACTATACACTACCACACACCAAACACTATACACCACACACCAAACACTATACACCACACACCAAACACTACACACTACCAAACACTATACACTACCACACACCAAACACTACACATTACCACACACCAAACACTATACACCACACACCAAACACTACACACTACCACACACCAAACACTATACACTACCAAACACTACGCCATGCACCAAACACTAT
>JAFMOC010000156.1:115000-175000 GCA_019802505.1 Corydoras sp. C115 | reverse complement strand
ACAGATACCCAAGTTTCAGAATTCAGATTACAGAACCCAAGTTTCAGAATCCAGATGACAGATACCCAGATTACAGAATCCATGTTTTAGAATCCAGATTATAAAACCCAGATTACAGATACTCAGATTACAGAACACAAGTTTCAGAATCCAAATTACAGAAACCAAGTTTTAGAATCCAGATTACAGAACCCAGATTACAGATACCCAGGTTACAGATACCCAGGTTACAGATACCCAGGTTACAGAACCCAAGTTTCAGAATCCAGATTACAGATTCCCAGAAATCAAGTTTTAGAATCCAGATTATAGAACCCAGATTACAGATACTCAGATTACAGAACCCAAGTTTTAGAATCCAGATTATAGATACCCAGATTACAGAACCCAAGTTTCAGAATCCATATTACAGAACCCAGATTACAGATACCCACATTACAGATAGCCAGATTACAGATACCCAAGTTTCAGAATTCAGATTACAGAACCCAAGTTTCAGAATCCAGATGACAGATACCCAGATTACAGAATCCAAGTTTTAGAATCCAGATTATAAAACCCAGATTACAGATACTCAGATTACAGAACACAAGTTTCAGAATCCAAATTACTGAAACCAAGTTTTAGAATCCAGATTACAGAACCCAGATTACAGATACCCAGGTTACAGATACCCAGGTTACAGAACCCAAGTTTCAGAATCCAGATTACAGAACCCAGATTACAGATACCCAGATTACAGAAGATATATTACGGAACACAGATTACAGAATACAGTTGTGTTAATGACACTGTTGCTGATGCGCTGATACACACAGATTACAGAACCCAGATTACAGATACCCAGATTACAGAACCCAGATTACAGATACCCAGATTACAGAACCCAGATTACAGAACCCAAATTTCAGAATCCAGATTACAGAACCCATATTACAGATACCCAGATTACAGAACCCAAGTTTCAGAATCCAGATTACAGAACGTATATTACAGATAGCCAGATTACAGATACCCAGATTACAGAACCCAAGTTTCAGAATCCAGATTACAGATTCCCAGAAATCAAGTTTTAGAATCCAGATTATAGAACCCAGATTACAGATACTCAGATTACAGAACCCAAGTTTTAGAATCCAGATTATAGATACCCAGATTACAGAACCCAAGTTTCAGAATCCATATTACAGAACCCAGATTACAGATACTCAGATTACAGAACCCAAGTTTTAGAATCCAGATTACAGAACCCAGATTACAGATACTCAGATTACAGAACCCAAGTTTTAGAATCCAGATAACAGAATCCAGATAACAGAACCCAGATTACAGATACCCAGATTACAGATAGCCAGATTACAGATACCCAAGTTTCAGAATTCAGATTACAGAACCCAAGTTTCAGAATCCAGATGACAGATACCCAGATTACAGAATCCATGTTTTAGAATCCAGATTATAAAACCCAGATTACAGATACTCAGATTACAGAACACAAGTTTCAGAATCCAAATTACAGAAACCAAGTTTTAGAATCCAGATTACAGAACCCAGATTACAGATACCCAGGTTACAGATACCCAGGTTACAGAACCCAAGTTTCAGAATCCAGATTACAGATTCCCAGAAATCAAGTTTTAGAATCCAGATTATAGAACCCAGATTACAGATACTCAGATTACAGAACCCAAGTTTTAGAATCCAGATTATAGATACCCAGATTACAGAACCCAAGTTTCAGAATCCATATTACAGAACCCAGATTACAGATACCCACATTACAGATAGCCAGATTACAGATACCCAAGTTTCAGAATTCAGATTACAGAACCCAAGTTTCAGAATCCAGATGACAGATACCCAGATTACAGAATCCAAGTTTTAGAATCCAGATTATAAAACCCAGATTACAGATACTCAGATTACAGAACACAAGTTTCAGAATCCAAATTACTGAAACCAAGTTTTAGAATCCAGATTACAGAACCCAGATTACAGATACCCAGGTTACAGATACCCAGGTTACAGAACCCAAGTTTCAGAATCCAGATTACAGAACCCAGATTACAGATACCCAGATTACAGAAGATATATTACGGAACACAGATTACAGAATACAGTTGTGTTAATGACACTGTTGCTGATGCGCTGATACACACAGATTACAGAACCCAGATTACAGATACCCAGATTACAGAACCCAGATTACAGATACCCAGATTACAGAACCCAGATT
Organism: Corydoras sp. C115; assembly: GCA_019802505.1. Classification (NCBI taxonomy): domain Eukaryota; kingdom Metazoa; phylum Chordata; class Actinopteri; order Siluriformes; family Callichthyidae; genus Corydoras; species Corydoras sp. C115. The sequence goes on along the minus strand of JAFMOC010000156.1, from coordinate 172,764 downwards.
ACAGAACCCAAATTTCAGAATCCAGATTACAGATACCCAGATTCTCCTGTGCTGCGTTAGTGACACTGTTGCTGATGCGCTACAGAACCCAGATTACAGAACCCAAGTTTCAGAATGCAGATTACAGAAGCACTGATGTTGGTGTGGTGCAGAACCGAGGTCAGGACCGTCAGGTCATTCCAGAACAGAAAATGAGATTGGGTTCTTTACGATCAGACTCCATCCTGATAGCAGAACGTTTCCACTGACCGTTCCATCACCTCGTTGATATGATTAACGACCGGTTTACGACGCCGTGGGTTTGATTACAGGAACCTCACCCTCAGTGGTTCAGAGGGTCCACCTCAAAGGTCAGACTCTGACGATACGAAGCACTTCAGTGTTCCGCTGCATCATCCACCGCCAGTGTTCTCCAACACCATGAAGCATAGACATACAGAACCTTCAGACGTTACCATAGGAGTGCAGGGAGAACATGTTCAAGTCCCGAGGGAACACATAGATACGGTTCCTGTAGATGTTGCAGGTGTTTGTGGAATGATCTTTTAAATCTTTCTTTAAAGGTCATGAACATCAAACAGTAGAACTCTTTGATCTGAGCGTGATGACATCAGCAATCAGTGGAGCAGATAACGAAGCAGTAATCATTTCGTTAACTCATTAACACACAGAACCGTCCCGGCTTGACCTTCATCAGATCACAATCACTCCGTCGCTGTCTTCACTGTCAGTTGGCATGTTCTCCCCGTGTCTGTGTGGGTTTATAGGGGGAATTTGGTTTAATTTAATTAGTGGTTGGCATGTTCTCCTCTCAGCACTAGGGATTCCCGATTGGAATCCCAATCTGGGAGGAGTTTCCATGTTCTCCCCGTGTCCGCGTGGGTTTCCACAGGATTCTCCGGTTTCCTCCCACAGTCCAAAAACATGGATCAAGGTCAATTGAATTCTCCAAATTGCCCCATATAGAGTGTGTTTGTGTGAGTGAGTGTGTGTCCAGCGATAGATTGGCGTCCTGTCCTGGGTGTATCTGCCCAGTGCCTGAGACGTTCTCCCTTGGATGGGCATGGGGAACCGCACCCTCCCTTGGATGGGCATGGGGAACCCCCCCCCTCCCCGCGACCCTAATAGAGGATAAAGCGTGGATGAATAACATAATGTTTTGGGTGGCACAGTGGCTTAGTTTTTAGCATGTTCTCCTCTTAGTGATGGGCATCCAAGATCGAATCCCAATCTGGGTGGAGTTTCCATGTTCTCTGTGTCCGTGTGGGCTTCCTCCGGGTTCCTCCCACAGTCCAAAAACATGGATCAAGGTCAATTGAATTCTCCAAATTGCCCCATATATAGAGTGTGTGTGTGAGTGAGTGTGTGTCCAGTGATAGATTGCCCCCTTGTCCTGGGTGTATCTGCCCAGCGCCCAAAACGTTCTCCCCTGGATGGGCATGGAGAACCACCTCCCCCGCGACCCTAGTAGAGGATAAAGTGGAAGTTAATAATTGAAGGAACTTATAAAGGCGAGCACAGGGTTGATACAGCGCCCCCTGGAGCAATGAGGGTTACATTGGTAATTCCAGTGGATCTGGGGTTTGAACCCACAACCTTCTGATTGGCAGCCCAATGATGTCTGTGAACTGGAACTAGGTGAGCTGTGTGAGTAAACACAGGTTCCACACGATGGAACCGTTCTAACAGCTTCATGACGTGTACCTCCACCTGTCAGACTGGAACGATTGACCTGAAGGTCTGAAGGTTCCTCCTCCATCCCCCCTCAGCTACATTGCTCCCGGCGTTCCTGTTCCCTGTGAGTCACTAACGTTCCCAGTTTATCCCGCAGAATCTCCGGTTACACAGAAGAACCGGCGCTGGTGGAACCTTCACCCGAATAACTCTGCCCTTTGAGGCACTTATTTATAGACGCCGCAGGATGGAGGAGGATGGAGGAGCCAACAATAACTACTGTACAGACGGAACGTATCCTCAGGTGCATGAACCCCACCACAGGAGAACAAACTACAAAAGAACGTTTATTTAATAAGAACCGAATGATTCATGGAACCTATTGGTTCTCCTACCACCACCACCCACCTCAGAGAGCTGCACCCCCTACTGTACATCATTAAAAGCAGCGTGGACAGATCTATTAGGGTCGCGGGGGGGGGGGGGGGGGGGGTTCCCCGTGCCCATCCAGGGGAGAACGTCTCGGGCGCTGGGCAGATACACCCAGGACAGGGCGTCAATCTATCACTGGACACACACTCACTCACACACACACACACTCTATATGGGGCAATTTGGAGAATTCACTTGACCTTGATCCATGTTTTTGGACTGTGGGAGGAAACCGGAGAACCCTGTGGAAACCCACGAACACGGGGAGAACATGGAAACTCCACCCAGATTGGGATTCCAACCAGGAATCCCTAGCGCTGAGAGGAGAACATGCTAAACACTAAGCCACCATTAGGCCGGAAAAAATATATACCTAATATCCATCCATCCAACATCTTCCGCTTTATCCTCTATTAGGGTCGTGGGGGGGGTTCCCCATACCCATCCAGGGGAGAACGTTTCAGGCGCTGGGCAGATACACCCAGGACAGGACGCCAATCTATCGCTGGGCACACACTCACTCACACACACTCTATATGGGGCAATTTGGAGAATTCAATTGACCTTGATCCATGTTTTTGAACTGTGGGAGGAAACCGGAGAACCCGGGGGAAACCCACGCGGACACAGGGAGAACATGGAAACTCCACCCAGATTGGGATACCAACCTGGATCCCCAGCGCTGAGAGGAGAACATGCCAACCACTAAAATACTGTGCCACCCATTTTGTAAGTTCATCCATCCATTATCTTCCACTTTATCCTCCATTAGGGTCGCGGGGGGGTTCCCCATGCCCATCCAGGGGAGAACGTTTCGGGCGCTGGGCAGATACACCCAGAACAGGGCGCCAATCTATCACTGGACACACACTCACTCTATATGGGGCAATTTGGGGCATTCAATTGACCTTGATTCATGTTTTTGGACTGTGGGAGGAAACCGGACAACCCGGAGGAAACCCACACGGACACGGGGAGAACATGGAACCTCCACCCAGATTGGGATTCCAACCTGGCCCCCCAGCGCTGAGAGGAGAACCTGCTAAACACTAGGCCGTCTGCTAAATGAGCAAATGTTATGTAACCGGTTAGAACCGGTTAGAACCAGAACGCAGTCTTTGAGACATGAAACACATAGGTCTTTGAGACATCCCGTCTGAAGAACCTACCGTCATCCTCGACGGTTCAGCATCTCCAGCATCGGTTCTAGAACGTGTTACTCAGCTGCCATTAACGGAACGTACGGAACCTTGTGCTTAACCCGGGTTCCACGTTCTGATTATCGATTGGCGGTTCTGATCACAGTGTAGCTCAGAACCTGATCTGAGGTCAGCGGAACCTAGGAACCTCAATCCAGAGGGAGGTTGCAGAAGAGCAGCTGTCCTATTTTTATTCGGCAGAGCAGAAAATAGATTTGAGGTACGGGGGGAGGGGCGGGGCGGACGGGGAGGGGGGGTTCTCAGGAGGAAATCTGCCTAATTCTGGAAACGGCAGCAGAACCTTTTATCCTCCACCTCTGTGCTTCTGCTAAAGCTGTTGCCTAACCCAGAATTTACGCCTTAAGAACCAGCGTTCCTCAAACGTAGAATGTCTCTGAGGGGAGAGTGAGCGGCGTGGATGGAGAACACCAGGAGCAGAACCCGCGGTTCCACCACCGGGGCAGCAGCTCCAACAACATCACCACAGCAGAGGCTCCACCATCATCACCAATACAGAGGTTCCTAAACCAACACAGAGGTTCCACCACCGGCGCAGCGGCTCCAACACCATCACCACAGCAGAGGCTCCACCATCACCACCAATACAGAGGTTCCTAAACCAACACAGAGGTTCTCAAACCACCGCAGAAGTTCCTAAACCGCCGCAGAAGTTCCTAAACCACTGCAGAGGTTCCCAATCCAACACAGAGGCTCAGCCATCACCACTGCAAAGGTTCCCAAACCACCACAGAGGTTGCTAAACCACCGCAGAGGTTCCACCACCACCGCAGAGGCTCGACCATCACCACTGCAAAGGTTCCCAAACCACCACAGAGGCTCGACCATCACCACTGCAAAGGTTCCCAAACCACCACAGAGCTTCCCAAACCACCACAGAGGTTCCCAAACCACCGCAGAGGTTCCCAAAACACCGCAGAGGTTCCCAAACCACCACAGACGCTCCACCACCACTGAGGTTCCCAAACCACCATAGTGGTTTCCAAACCACCTCAGAGGTTCCCAAACCACGGCAGAGGTTCCCAAACCACTGCAAAGCTTCCCAAACCACCACAGAAGTTCCCAAATCACTGCAGGGGCACCACCACCACTTTAGAGACTCCACCACCACTGTAGAGGTTTCTAAACCACCTCATAAGTTCCACCACCACAGAGGCTCCATCACCACCACAGAGGTTCCCAAACCACCACAGAGGCTCCACCATTACGACAGAGGCTCCACCACCACCACCACAGAGGTTCCCAAACCACCACAGAGGCTCCACCATTACGACAGAGGCTCCACCACCACCACCACAGAGGTTCCCAAACCACCACAGAGGCTCCACCACCACAGAGGTTGCTAAACCACCACAGAGGCTTCACCACCACCGCTGAGGTTCCCAAACCACCTCAGAGGTTCCCAAACCACGGCAGAGGTTCCCAAACCACGGCAGAGGTTCCCAAACCACTGCAAAGGTTCCCAAACCACCACAGAGGTTCCCAAAAGTGATTTTGCAGGGGCACCACCACCACTTTAGAGGCTCCACCACCACCGTAGAGGTTTCTAAACCACCTCATAAGTTCCACCACCACAGAGGCTCCATCACCAACACAGATGCTCCCCCACCACCACCACCACCACCACCACCACCACAGAGGTTCCCAAACCACCACAGAGGCTCCACCATTACTAGAGAGGCTCCACCACCACTACAGAGGCTCCACCACCACTACAGAGGCTCCACCACCACCGTAGAGGTTCCCAAACCAACACAGAGGCTCCACCATTACTACAGAGGCTCCACCACCACTACAGAGGCTCCACCACCACCGTAGAGGTTCCCAAACCAACACAGAGGCTCCACCATTACTACAGCGGCTCCACCACCACCGTAGAGGTTCCCAAACCAACACAGAGGCTCCACCACCACTATAGAGGCTCCACCACCACCGTAGAGGTTCCCAAACCAACACAGAGGCTCCACCATTACTACAGAGGCTCCACCACCACCGTAGAGGTTCCCAAACCAACACAGAGGCTCCACCATTACTACAGATGCTCCCCCACCACCACCACCACCACAGAGGTTCCCAAACCACCACAGAGGCTCCACCATTACTAGAGAGGCTCCACCACCACTACAGAGGCTCCACCACCACCGTAGAGGTTCCCAAACCAACACAGAGGCTCCACCATTACTACAGAGGCTCCCCCACCACCACCACCACCACCACAGAGGTTCCCAAACCAACACAGAGGCTCCACCACCACCGTAGAGGTTCCCAAACCAACACAGAGGCTCCACCATTACTACAGATGCTCCCCCACCACCACCACCACCACCACCACAGAGGTTCCCAAACCAACACAGAGGCTCCACCACCACCGTAGAGGTTCCCAAACCAACACAGAGGCTCCACCACCACCGTAGAGGTTCCCAAACCAACACAGAGGCTCCACCATTACTACAGAGGCTCCCCCACCACCACCACCACCACCACCACAGAGGTTCCCAAACCACCACAGAGGCTCCACCATTACTAGAGAGGCTCCACCACCACTACAGAGGCTCCACCACCACCGTAGAGGTTCCCAAACCAACACAGAGGCTCCACCACCACCGTAGAGGTTCCCAAACCAACACAGAGGCTCCACCATTACTACAGATGCTCCCCCACCACCACCACCACCACAGAGGTTCCCAAACCAACACAGAGGCTCCACCACCACCACTACGGCAGCATGATGATGCTGTATTTCTGAGCAGATGGAGAAGCCTCTCGGCGGCCGGCGGTGGTGGAGCGCTGTATCGAGTGATGGAGTTCAGGTGAGAGGGCGGGCAGGCGGTGGGTGAGCGGCGGTGGAAAATGTGCCTCAGCGCTCATCAATATTTCAGCCGCACCTGCGGAAAGCCAACACCGCCCGGTTTCTTCCATCGTGTCAGCGGACAATGGGATTGGATGCCTCCAGCCTGACATGCCGACATTGTTGGCATCGGCGCGATGACGCAAACCTGATGCATTATTCAGACTTCTTCCAGAAGGGTGCTGATAGGGCGGAGCAGGAGAACACGGGACGCTCGAGTCGCACTCTACAAACAAAGGCTTTGTTCTCTGAAGCTCTACTGAAATTCTACTGAAGTTCTACTAAAGCTCTACTGAAGTCCTACTGAAGTTCAACTGAAGCTCTACTGAAGTTCTACTAAAGCTCTACTGAAGTCCTACTGAAGTTCAACTGAAGCTCTACTGAAGTTCTACTAAAGCTCTACTGAAGTCCTACTGAAGCTCTACTGAAATTCTACTGAAGTTCTACTGAAGCTCTACTAAAGCTCTACTGAAGTCCTACTGAAGTCCTACTGAAGCTCTACTGAAATTCTACTGAAGTTCTACTGAAGCTCTACTGAAGTTCTACTAAAGCTCTACTGAAGTCCTACTAAAGCTCTATTGAAGTTCTACTGAAGCTCTACTGAAGCTCTACTGAAGTTCTACTAAAGCTCTACTGAAGTCCTACTGAAGTTCTACTGAAGCTCTACTGAAGTTCTACTGAAACTCTACTGAAATCCTACTGAAGTCCTACTGAAGTCCTACTGAAGTCCTACTGAAGTTCTTCTGAAGTCCTACTGAAGTTCTACTGAAGTCCTACTGAAGTTCTACTGAAGCTCTACTGAAGCTCTACTGAAGCTCTACTGAAGTCCTACTGAAGTCCTACTGAAGTCCCACTGAAGCTCTACTGAAGTCCTACTGAAGTTCTTCTGAAGTTGTACTGAAGCTCTACTGAAGTTCTTCTGAAGTTGTACTGAAGCTCTACTGAAGTCCTATTGAAGCTCTACTGAAGCTCTACTGAAGTTCTACTGAAGCTCTACTGAAGCTCTTCTGAAGTCCTACTGAAGTTCTACTGAAGTCCTACTGAAGTCCTACTGAAGCTCTAATGAAGTCCTACTGAAGCTCTGCTGAGGTTCTACTGAAGCTCTACTGAAGTTCTACTGAAGCTCTACTGAAGTCCTACTGAAATTCTACTGAAGTCCTACTGAAGTTCTACTGAAGTTCTACTGAAGATCTACTGAAGTACTACTGAAGTTCTTCTGAAGCTCTACTGAAGTTCTACTGCGGCTTGCTGTGGACATGAAGACGCTCTAATTATACTCTAAATTCGGGAGGGGCGGCATGGTGGCTTAGTGGTTAGCATGTTCTCCTCTCAGCACTGGATGGAGTCCTGGAATGTTCTCCTCATGTCTTCGTCGGGTTCTCCGGTCGGGTTCCTCCCACAGTCCAAAAACATGGATCAAGGTCAATTGAATTCTCCAAATTGCCCCATAAAAATTGCCCCATAAGTTTTACTGTATGAGTCACCGTGGAGATGAAGACGCTCTAATTATACTCCACACTATGTTAAATTGGGGGAGGGGGGGGGTTGGGTGGTGGCATGGTGGCCTAGTAGTTAGCATGTTCTCCTCTCAACACTGGGGATTAACCCTCATTGCTCCAGGGTGCTGTGAGCGACCATGTGCTCACCTTGTAAGTAACTTTGTATTAAAGCGTCTGCGAAATGACCAATGTAACATAAATGTAACGAAAATGTAACGAAAATGTAACGTAAATGTAATGTGAATGTAACGTAAATGTAACGTAAACGTAACATAAATGTAACAGAAATGTAACGTAAATGTAATGTAAACGTAACGTAAATGTAACACTAATGTAACGTAAATGTCATGTAAATGTAACGTAAATGTAACATAAATGTAACATAAATGTCATGTAAATGTAACATAATTGTAATGTAAATGTAACATAAATGTAACGTAAACGTAACATGAATGTAACATAACTGTAATGTAAATGTAACATAAATCTAACATAAATCTAATTTAAATGTAACGTAAATGTAATTTAATTGTAATGTAAATGTAACGTAAATGTAACATAAATGTAACATAAATGTAGTGTAAATGTAGCGTAAATGTAATGTTAATGTAACATAAATGTAATTTAATTGTAATGTAAATGTAACATAAATGTAGCGTAAATGTAGCGTAAATGTAACGTTAATGTAACATAAATGTAATTTAATTGTAATGTAAATGTAACATAAATGTAGCGTAAATGTAGCGTAAATGTAACGTTAATGTAACATAAATGTAATTTAATTGTAATGTAAATGTAACATAAATGTAGCGTAAATGTAGCGTAAATGTAACATTAATGTAACATAAATGTAATTTAATTGTAATGTAAATCTAACATAAATGTAGCATAAATGTAGCGTAAATGTAACGTTAATGTAACATAAATGTAATTTAATTGTAATGTAAATGTAACATAAATGTAGCGTAAATGTAGCGTAAATGTAGCGTTAATGTAACATAAATGTAATTTAATTGTAATGTAAATGTAATGTTGATGTAACATAAATGTAACGTTTCATTAAAATGGCTGCGGCTTTCACAGTCTGGCTCTTTCGGTTCCTCTGCTCTGTCTGAAGCGAGGGCAGGTCCTGCCGCTGGGTCTGGGCCGGGGTGAGAGGGTGGAGAACGAGGGGCAGATGTGTTCCTCATGTCAGTAACGTTACATAATGCAGCGTTTCAGCAGCAGGTCGCCGGGCCGTGTGTGTCTCACCCCATCAGGGCATGCAGGCAGGTGGGGGAGGGAAGGGGGGGGGGGGTTGCTCTGTGTAAGTGAACCTTTTCGTGGTTGTTGGCGCTCCACATGCATTGTCTGGATTGTCAGGTTGAATAAAGCCGCGTGTCTTCATGCTGACACCAGCGGCGGTGCGGTGCGGCGGCGGCCTCCATGTTGACTTTAGTTATTGAGAGTGAGAGGCAGCGTGTAATCAGGGCTGTTGATGTTATTGTGTCTTATCTAAACTTTGTGTGTGTGTGTGTGTGTGTGTGTGTGTGTGTGTGCACGCCTCCCTGTGTATACAGTCATTTTTCCATTACACAGGTCACAGGTCACACACACGCACGAGCACACACACACACACACACACACACACACACACACACACACACACACACACACTCTTTACCTCTCATGTAGATATGCGGATCATAAACACACTACAGTACACACTGAAACTCTGTCCTATTTTACTTTAACTCTCTCTCTCTCTCTCTCTCTCTCTCACACACACACACACACACACACACACACACACACACACACACACACACCCACAGGTATAAATGTACAAATCTAAAACTGTATCATTTATATCTATAAATGTAAAAAAGTATAGATCTATAAATGTATAAATCAACAAATGTATACAATATATAAATGAAAAAAAAATCTTTCTGTAAATGTATAAAGGTGTACAGTATAATATATAAATATAAAAGGATATATCTATAAATGTATAAACCAATAAATGTATATAATATATAAATGCAAAAAAGTATATGTCTATAAATGTATAAATCAATAAATGTATATACAGTATATAGTATATAAATGTAAAAATTATATCTGTAAATGTATAAATGTGTATAATATATAAATGTAAAATGGTATGTCTATAAATGTATAAACCTATAAATGTGTATAGTATATAAATGTAAAAAGTATATATCTATAAATCTATAAATGTATATAATATATAAATGCAAAAAAAATATATATATCTGTAAATGTATAAATCAATAAATGTATATAATATATAAATGTAAAAAAGTATATGTCTATAAATGTATATAGTATATAAATGTAAAAAGGTATATGTCTATAAATGTATAAATGTGTATAATATATAAATGTAAAAAGGTGTATGTCTATAAATGTATAAACCTATAAATGTGTATAGTATATAAATGTAAAAGTATATATCTATAAATGTGTATAATATATAAATGTAAAAAGGTGTATGTCTATAAATGTATAAATCTATAAATGTGTATAATATATAAATGTAAAATGGTATATGTCTATAAATGTATAAACCTATAAATGTGTATAGTATATAAATGTAAAAGTATATATCTATAAATATATAAATATGTATAATATATAAATGCAAAAAATTTTTTTTTGTAAATGTATAAATCAATAAATGTATATTATATATATATGTAAAAAAAAAAAAAGTATATGTCTATAAATGTATATAGTATATAAATGTAAAAAAGTATATGTCTATAAATGTATATAGTATATAAATGTAAAAAGTATGTATCTATAAATGTATAAATGTGTATAATATATAAATGCAAAAAAAAAATATTTGTAAATGTATAAATCAATAAATGTATATTATATATATGTAAAAATGTATATGTCTATAAATGTATATAGTATATAAATATAAAAAAGTATGTATCTATAAATCTATAAATGTATATAATATATAAATGCAAAAAAAATGTAAATGTATAAATCAATAAATGTATATTATATATATGTAAAAAAAGTATATGTCTATAAATGTATATAGTATATAAATGTAAAAAGTATATATCTATAAATGTATAAATGTGTATAGTATATAAATGTATCTATAAATCTATGTAATATATAAATGTAAAGTGTTTAAATGTAGAAACAGCGTCAGCGCTGCTGTGTGATGACCCTGAATGAGACGATCATCCTGACATATTTCTCTTATTACATGTTTACAGTGACGGTGGAGAACATGATGGAGTGAGTGCCTGAGATGTACACACACGTTCTAAATGAAATGGAGCACTGTGTTTGTGTGTGTGTGTGTATGGTTGGGGGTTGTACTTCCATTCTGGAAAACACACCGCCCGAAATATTGCAACCCCCTCAACCATCTGATGACTTCATGTGACCTACAGAGTGGCGACCCCCCCCCCCCCCGCTGCCCCCCGCTGCCCCCCCCCCCCGCACTTTGGAACAGTTGCGAATTCTGTCATGTGTTCTGACAAAATGTAAGCAGAAGTTCAGCGGTGAAGAAGACGGAACCTGACAGCTGTATGAGGAAGGAAACCCCCGATCCCCCCACCCCACACACTCAACACACACACACACACACACACACACCACACACACACGTGTGTGTACAGACACAGTGCTGTTGGGAAGCAGAACGTACGCAGCACTCAGAGGTTCCTACCTGGTGGATGAGCAGAACCAGGGTGGGGTACTTTCTGTGGTATGTGTTGTGAGGTCATGGATGTCAGATCATCGTATGTCCGGCGTGGGAAAGCCCAGTCAGGGTGCAGGGCACTGGGGGGGGGGGGGGGGGAATCCTGGTCTGGAAATGCCCGGCCTTCACCCTAGGACCCCTTCCAAGAACCACAGAATAGCCACAGGGGATATTTAGAGCGCCCCATTACAGGCATCCTGGATAAGAAACGCATGTGGGGTTGGATTTCAGGGGCTTTAACCATTTAGGGGAAGCCTCTCTGCCCCGCTGCCCCTCTGCCTCTCTGCCCCTCTGCCCCTCTGCACATGGGACGGGGGGGACAGGGCAAACCTGAAGCGTTACAGAGATTCCACAGCTGAACACATGCATCAACACAAGGTTCAGGATTAAACACTCATCTGTCCTGTGTTACCCTGTAGAACCCACATCCTACCCCACCCCACCCCACCCCACCCAACATCCCACCCCACCCAACATCCCACCCCACTGGTTCTGGTTCGTGGGGCTTTAATAAAAACATGTTCTCCTCTCAGCGTTAGGGATTCCCGGTTCGAATCCCAATCTGGGTGGAGTTTGCATGTTCTCCCTGTGTCCACGTGGGTTTCCTCCGGGTTCTCCGGTTTCCTCCCATAGTCCAAAAACATGGATCAAGGTGAATCGAATTCTCCAAATTGAGTGTGTGTGTGTGTGTGTGTGTGTGTGTGTGTGTGTGAATGAGTGATTGGCGTCCTGTCCTGGGTGTATCTGCCCAGTGCCCGAAACGTTCTCCCCTGTATGGGCATTGAGAACCACCCCCCACGCCCCAAGTAGAGGATAAAGCTGAAGATAATGGATGGATGGGTAATTATTATATTGTGGCATGGTGAATAAGTGGTTTAGCATGTTCTCCTCCCAGCTCTGGGGATTCCCAGGTCGAATCCCAATCTGGGTGGAGGTTCCATGTTCTCCCGGTGTCCGCGTGGGTTTTGTCCTGGGTGTATCTGCCTGGGTGTATCCAAATTGCCCCATATAGAGTGTTAATGGATGGATAATCGTTAATGTGTACTTTCCGAGATGAGATATGAGATAAAATGAGATAAGCCATGCACTGCGAAGCAGAACCAGAGCTGGCATCTAGAACGTGGAGGCCGCAGAACATGGATGTTGAACGCTACCTTTCAAAAATGTGTTGGGGCTTTTCCATCCATTATCTTCTGCTTTATCCTATATTAGGGTCGCAGGGGGGGGGTTCCCCATGCCCATCCAGGGGAGAACGTCTAGGGCACTGGGCAGATACACCCAGGACAGCACGCCAATCTATCGCTGAACACACACTCACTCACACAGACACTCTCTATATGGGGCAATTTGGATAATTAAATTGACCTTGATCCATGTTTTTGGACTGTGGGAGGAAACCGGAGAACCCAGAGGAAACCCACGTGGACACGGGGAGAACATGGAAACTCCACCCAGATTGGGATTCGAACCGGGAATCCCCAGCGCTGAGAGGAGAACAGGCCAATCACTAAGCCACCCATGTTGGGGCTGGTTTCTTCTGAAGTGGAATGTTCTGCGGTTCAGATGGAGGTTCTCCAGGCTGTTCCACCTGCAGGGCGGCGCATCGTTGGTTTTCGGGTGGAGATTGTTGAGATGGTGGTGCAGTGTAAATGGCCGTGCCCTTTCCCTCAGCGTCACACTTCCCTCTGATAATGACGCCCATCACTCTGCTGACCTTTCGTTCCACCGACTCGCCGTCCGTCCGTCCGTCTGTCTGTCCGCCGGGCCGTCGGTCCACGCCGTGATTAACGCTGCGAATCGTTAACGTCCAGTCATCTTCCTCTGCAACTGCTGTGAGAGGGAGCACAAGTTAACAGCCACCCCGTCACCTGACCACTGCGCCGTTACCGGGATAGGACTCAGACAGCGGGATGTGGGCTCACGAATCAGCAAACAATCCCCATGAAACAAATAAAATCATCTGACAATACAGTGATACATTTAATCCCATTATTTATTTATCTTACTGGGTGGCTTTGTGATTAGCATGTTCTCCTCTCAGCGCTGGGGATTCAGGTTTGTATCGCAATCTGGGTGGAGTTTCCATGTTCTCCCCGTGTCTGCGTGGGTTTCCTCCGGGTTTTCCGGTTTCCTCCCACAGTCCAAAAACATGGATTTAAGGTAAACTGAGCGCTCCGAATTGCCCCATATAGAGTGTGTGTGTGAGTGAGTGTGTGCCCAGTGATAGATTGGCACCATGTTCTCCCCGTGTCCGTGTGGGTTTCCTCTGGGTTCTCCGGTTTCCTCCCACAGTCCAAAAACATGGATTTAAGGTAAACTGAGCGCTCCAAATTGCCCCATATAGAGTGTGTGTGTGTGAGTGAGTGTGTGTCCAGTGATAGATTGGCGTCCTGTCCTGGGTGTATCTGCCCAGCGCCCCAAAACGTTCTTCTCATGGAAAATGTTTTTTTATGTTCTGCTTTGGGGCGGCATAGTGGCTTGGTGATTAGCATGTTCTCCTCTCAGTTCAAGGGATTCCCGGTTCGAATCCCAATCTGGGTGGAGTTTCCATGTTCTCCCCGTGTCCGCGTGGGTTTCCTCCGGGTTCTCCGGTTTCCTCCCACAGTCCAAAAACATGGATCAAGGTCAATTGAATACTCCAAATTGCCCCATATAGAGAGTGTGTGTGTGAGTGAGTGTGTGCCCAGTGATAGATTGGCACCATGTTCTCCCCGTGTCTGTGTAGGTTTCCTCCGGGTTCTCCGGTTTCCTCCCACAGCCCAAAAACATGGATTTAAGGTAAACTGAATGCTCTAAATTGCCCCATATAGAGTGTGTCTGTGTGAGTGAGTGTGTGTCCAGTGATAGATTGGTGTCGTGTCCTGGGTGTATCTGCCCAGCGCCCCAAACGTTTTTCCCATGTTCTGCTTTGGGGAGGCACGGTGGCTTAGTGATTAGCATGTTCTCCTCTCAGCACTGGGGATTTCCGGTTCGAATCCCCATCTGGGTGGAGTTTCCATGTTCTCCCCGTGTCTATGTGAGTTTCCTCCGGGTTCTCCGGTTTCCTCCCACAGTCCAAAAACATGGATTCAAGGTCAATTGAATTCTCCAAATTGCCCCATATAGAGTGTGTTTGTGTGAGTGAGTGTGTGTCCAGTGATAGATTGGCATCCTGTCCTGGGTGCATCTGCCCAGCGCCCGACGTTCTCCCCTGGATGGGCATGGGGAACCCCCCCCCCCCCCTGCACGACCCTAGTAGAGGATAAAGCTGAAGATAATGGATGGATGAAAAAACGTCGCAGACACGACGACACATCAGAGATGCTGATCACATGGTTTCAGGACTCTCTCTCCGAGTGGGGTGTAATATGGGGGGTGGGGGGGGGGTGGCAGGTCAGTGGGTTCACTGTGTCTGTAGTAATAAACATTACTGAATGTTTAATGAGTGATAACGCTGATTAATGTGTGACTCTGATTACAGTACAGAGTCCAGAGGTTAACCAGACAGAGGAAAGATCTCTCTCTCTTTCTCTCTCTCTATCACTCTCTGAACATGGATTCAAGGTCAATTGAATTCTCCAAATTGCCCCATATAGAGTGTGTTTGTATGTGAGTGAGTGAGTGTGTCCAGTCACGGGCACGGGCAGCACGATGGCTTGGTGGTTGGCATGTTTTCCTCCCTCTCAGTGCTAAGGATGCAGGTTCGAATACCAATCTGGGTGGAGTTTCCATGTTCTCCCCGTGTCCACTTGGGTTTCCTCTGGGTTTTCCATCCATCCATCCATTATCTTGGATAATGGATGGATGGGGGGGGGGGGTTCCCCATGCCCATCCAGGGGAGAACGTTTCGGGTGCTGGGCAGATACACCCAGGACAGGACGCCAATCTATCACTGGACACACACTCACTCACACAGACACACACTATATGGGGCAATTTGGAGAATTCAATTCACCTTGATACATGTTTTTGATCTGTGGAAGCCCACATGGACACGGGGAGAACATGGAAACTCCACCCAGATCGCGATTTGAGAGGAGAACATGCCAACCACGATAACTTAATAAATTCTTTCCATTCAGTTGATTAATTATCAGTTAATTTTCTTTGAAAAACGTTTATTCTGCGTTTTTTAAAGGTTTTTTAAGGTCGTGTCCACATACTTCTGACCACAGTTCACGCAGATTGTCACCCAACGATCCGGCGGAGTGAAGTTTCCACGACTTATCAGCTCGGAGAACGTAAAGGCTTTATCTGTGAGAGCAGGGAATAAAGTCCGGCCTCGTATCTCTGCTGCGGTCCAAGAGGTCGTCAGAAAAGCCTCGACGAGTCGATCTGATTGAGCCGCTCTGACGGTGATTACACATCCGCCAATAAATCCAATCGCTCCCCACGTTCTCCGATCAATAGGAACGTTAATCCTTAAACACTCCAGAACGCTGATGCAATCACAGCACCGTGTGACCTCACGCTCGGGACAGAAACACAGGAGAACTTTGACACAAAGCCCTTTCCTGGGAAACAGGGAGAACATGCAAACTCCACCTGGATGGACCTGGACCTCACGGACAGGGAATCAAAGACAGGAGCATCTGACCAACTAAAGAACCTGCTCCAAACTAAAGAATCATCTTTATCTGAATCCGCACACCTCACTGACAGATCTGATCCATTATCTCCTGCATTATCTTCTATTAGGGTCGCGGGGGGGGGGGTTCCCCATGCTCATCCAGGGGAGAACGTTTCGGGCGCTGGGCAGATACACCCAGGACAGGACGCCAATCTATCACTGGACCCACACTAACACACACACACTCTATATGGGGCAATTTGGAGAACTCACTTGACCTTGATCCATGTTTTTGGACTGTGGGAGGAAACCGGAGAACCCGGAGGAAACCCACGTGGACCCGGGGAGAACATGGAAACTCCACCCAGATCGGAATTCGAATCGGGAATCCCTAGTGCTGAGAGGAGAACATGTATGTGTTTGTGTGTGTTTGTGTGTGTGTGTGTGTGTTTGTGTGTGTGCGTGTGCGTGTGCGTGTGTGTGTGTGTGTGTGTGTGTTTGTGTGTGTGCGTGTGGCTGAGGGTGTAGGTTTTTGTGTGTGTTTATGATGTATGTGTATGTCTATACATGTGTGTATGTGTGTGTGTGTGTGTGTGTGAGTGTTTGTGTATGTCTATACATGTGTGTGTGTGTGTGTGTGTAGGTGTATGTGTGTGGAAGTGTTTGTGTATGTGTGTGTGTATGTGTATGTCTATACGTGTGTGTGTGTGTGTAGGTGTATGTGAGTGTTTGTGTATGTGTGTGTATGTGTGTGTGTGTGTGTGTGTGTGTGTGTGTGTGTCTGGATCCTCTGTCACACTGATTCCACATCTGTCCCACACACACACACACACACACACACACAAACACACACAGTGCAGTGTTGGCATCAGGGCCCTTAACTCCGGTTCTGTGTCTACCACTCTGAGGTTCTCCTGTTCTTCTAATAATACACACCATGTTCCTTGTGATTACAGCCTCTCGGCTCTCGCGCCGTTCGGATGAGAGGAGGACAGACACGTCGCCTGAAAGAGTGTGTGTACGTGTAACTATGTCTTTCTGGGGACTAGATGTCTGCATGATGATAGCACTGGTCCACAGGAGGAGCGTCTCGTCTCCCTGATGAGAGAACCGAGCAGAACCTCCTGTTCTCCTCATACAGCCCAAACTGCCAGAGCCTCCATCACATCACGTTCAGAGTTGGGTTCCGCTTAATCCTCCATTAGGGTCGCTTTGGGGGTTCCAGTGGAGACCATGAAAACTGCACTTAGACTGGGATTCGAACCTGAATCTCCAGCGTTGAGAGGAGAACATGCCAATCACCCAGCGCTGAGAGGCAGGCGTGCTGACCGCTAAGCCACCGTGCCGGCCTTTCTGAGAACATGTTCTACATGATGTAGGACTGTGTCTGTGATGTTATGATCCTCATCCAGGAGCGCATCAGTGGACTGGATGATGGATATGAGGACCTGGCTCAGTATCTCTGTTCTAATTCATCCCAAATGTGTCAGCTGGGTTAATGTTCTGAGCTCAGGGATTGTACAGTGCTGTGGGTCTAGATCATTCCCTCAGTCTGCACTGAGGATCATCACAGTTTAATACCAGACTTTAAAACCAAAACAAAAAAATCAGATTAAATTTTAAAAATCAGATTAAATTTTAAAAATCAGATTAAATAAAAAAAAAATTATAAAATAAAAAATAAACAGATTAAATTAAAAACAGATTAAATGAAAAAATCAGATTAAATAAATAAATCAGATTAAAAAAAAAAAAAAAATCAGATTAAATTAAAAAAATAAACAGATTAAATAAAAAAAAAACATATAAAATTTTAAAAAATGATTAAATAAAAATAAACAGATTAAATAAAAAAACAGATTAAATTTTAAAAAATGATTAAATAAAAATAAACATATTAAATAAAAAAAATCTGATTAAATAAATAAATCAGATTAGATAATAAAAATCTGATTAAATTTAAAAAATCTGATTAAATAAATAAATCAGATTAAATAAAAAAAACTATTCAATTTAAAAAAATGATTAAATAAAAATAAACAGATTAAATAAAAAAACTGATTAATTTTTTTTAAATGATTAAATAAGAATAAACAGATTAAATTAAAAAATCTGATTAAATAAATAAATCTGATTAAATAAAAAAAAATCAGATTAAATAAAAAAAATAAACAGATTAAATTAAAAAACAGATTAAATTAAAAAAATGATTAAATAAAAGTAAACAGATTAAATACAAAAAAATCAGATTAAAACCAAAACAGATGAAATAAAAATTTTGATTAAATAAAAAATAAATAGATTAAATTTTAAAATATCAGATTAAATAAAAAAAAAATCAGATTAAATAAAAAAACAGATTAAATAAAAAATCATATTACGTAAAAAAAACTGAACAGATTAAATAAAAAAATGGATAAAATTAAAAACAAATATAAAAATAAAAAGATTAAAAAAAAAAAAAAAAAAAAAAAAACAATCAGCAAAATCTTTTTATTTAATCTGGATTATTGGATAATTAATTATTGGATTATTGGATTAATCTGGATAATTTATTAAATGTTATTTTTTACACTTGTACCTTTATCTGCTTCCTGAATGTGTGTGTGTGTGTGAGACTACAGTGAAGGAACCCTGATGGTTCCCCCTCACCGTGTCGGTTTTATGATGATGACTGATGTCGGTTCTGATGTATCAGAGGCTGAATGTTATCAGTGGTGATGATGTCAGGTGGTGGTGATGGGGGGGGGGGGGGGGCAGGTACAGTCTGTCAGACTGCAGTGCTGCACTCTCATCTCCCAAATCCATCAGGAGCTCCATCAGTCTGGAGATTAGAAGGTTCTCATTCAGCTCTAAAGAACGTCCAGACTTTCTGCAGAACCCGCGGTACGACAGCGGGGGATGAGCGATGGAGTGGGTGGGGGGGTGGGGGGTGGACTGACACTGAGAGAGAAAACAACGCCGTGTGTTCTGACTTTTACTCTTAATATCTCTTAATCTCCTCTAATCCCCCCATTATCCAAATAGTGGAGCGTCCTCCCACCTGCTCTGCGGAACGTGGTTTGGACCGGCGCTCTCACCCGAGCATGTGACGCAGTGATGTCACCGCTCTCTGATCCCCGAACACTTCAGCAGGAAGTGTGTTTGGATTGGGTGTTTGGTTGGACGGAGGGTTTAAAGCATGAAACACAGAACCATCATGTGACCCCACGGAACCGGACCTCTGCGTCCTCTGCATGAGACCCCCCCCCCCCCCCCCCCCCCCCCCCCCCCCCCCCCCCCCCCCCCCCCCCCCCCCCCCCCCCCCCCCCCCCCCCCCCCCCCCCCCCCCCCCCCCCCCCCCCCCCCCCCCCCCCCCCCCCCCCCACTCCCCCCCCCCCCCCCCCCCCCCCCCCCCCCCCGTAAATCCCACTAGAGGAGTGGAAGCTGTCATGGTGCAGAAAGGATGACCAATGTATTATGGGATGTAATAAAGCTCCTGTAAATTCAGGAGGGGGGGGGTTCCCATTCCCATCCAGGGGAGAACATTTCGGACGCTGGGCAGATACACCCAGGACAGGGCGCCCATCTATCACTGTATACACACACACACACACACACACACTCCATATGGGGCAATTTGCAGAATTCAATTGACCTTGAATCATGTCTTTGGACTGTGGGAGGAAACCGGAGAACCAGAAGGAAACCCACATGGGAGGACATGGAAACTCCACCCAGATTGGGAATCGAACCTGGAATCGCCAGCGCTGAGAGGAGAACATGCTAAACACTACGCCACCGTGCCACCCAATCTGGGTGGAGTTTGCATGTTCTCCCCATGTCCGTGTGGGTTTCCTCTGTGTTCTCCGGTTTCCTCCCACAGTCCAAAAACATGGATCAAGGTCAATTGAATTCTCCAAATTGCCCCATATAGAGTGTGTCTGTGGGAGTGAGTGTGTGTCCAGTGACAGATTGGCGTCCTGTCCTGGGTGTATCTGCCCAGCACCCGAGACGTTCTCCCCTGGATGGACATGGGGAACCCCCCCCCCCCCCCACGACCCTAATAGAGGATAAAGCGGAAGATAATGGATGGATGGATGTTCTCTCTAAAGGTCCAGAAATGAACTGAGTGCTGCTTTGGTGGCTTAGTGGTTAGCACGTTCTCCTCTCAGCGCTGGGGATTCCCAGTTCGAATCCCAATCTGGGTGGAGTTTCCATGTTCTCCCCGTGTCCGTGTGGGTTTCCTCCGGGTTCTCCGGTTTCCTCCCACAGTCCAAAAACATGGCTCAAGGTCAAATGAATTCTCCAAATTGCCCCATATAGAGTGTGTGGGTGTGCAGTGATAGATTGGCGTCCTGTCCTGGGTGTATCTGCCCACGTCCTCCCCTGGATCGGCATGGAGAATCCCCCCCCCCCCCATGACCCTAGTAGAGGATAACTCGTCTCCTCGTCTCCATGGCAACGTGTTGGGAGACGTGGTAGATTTCAAACCAGCTCAGCAAAGAACCGGGATAGGCTCCACTCCACTCAAACCCGACTCATTACACGTGATGACGAACTGATGAGCGTCTCTGCGGGCCCCAGGCCCCCCACCTCTATAATGATCGTCCCCGTGGCCCTCTTTAAGGTTGATGATGGATGACTCCGCCCACTCAGACTCCACTGTAACGACCTGTTACCACAGCCTGCTATTACTGATGGGTACATATTTTAGAAAATGTGTGTGTGTGTGTGTGTGAGTGTGAGTGTGTGTGTGAGTGTGTGAGTGTGTGTGTGAGTGTGTGTGTGTGAGTGTGTGTGCTGATCTGAAGGCCACAGGAAGAGCCTGAGACGACTGCTCTCATCAACTAATCCATCTGCTTTTGTAAACGTGTGTACGGTGGAGACTGCGCCAGACAGATCTGTGGCAGGTGTGTAAGCAGTGTGAGCTGAGCACACACACACACACACACACACACACACACACACACACACGCACACACACCTGAGGAGGCTCTCATTGTTCCGGGGTATTTTGGGCCCTCTTCACATCTGTCAGTGGGCCTTTGAGCTGGCACTCAGCAGTGTAATTGAAAATGCTCCTCCATGACACCTGATCTCCTGAGAGCCTCCGTTAACTGCTGCTCAGCCGCTCAGACCTGCACCACCACCACCACCACCACCACCACCACCACCACCACCCAATCCACCGCCTTATCTCACTGAAGAGTCCATTCAAAAAGGAAATGCATTTCACACACATTAAAAACAAGCCTGTAACACACATCTGCAGCGTTAATGAGCAGAATTCATCCACAACAACAGCCGACCTCACAGGAAAGGTGTGTGTGTGTGTGTGTGTGTGTGAGAGAGAGAGGGTGAGAGAGGGGGTGTGTGTGTTTATGTGTGTGTGTGTGTAAGTGTGAGTGTATGTGTGTTTGTGTGTGAGTGGGTGCTCCAATGTGTGTGTGTGTGTGTGTGTAGGTGTGAGAGAGTGAGAGATGGTGAGGGTGAGAGAGGGTTTGTGTGTGTTTGTGTGTGTGTGTGTGTAAGTGTGAGTGTATGTGTGTTTGTGTGTGAGTGGGTGCTCCTATGTGTGTGTGTGTGTGTGTGTGTGTGTAGGTGTGAGAGAGTGAGAGATGGTGAGGGTGAGAGAGGGTTTGTGTGTGTTTGTGTGTGTGTGTGTGTAAGTGTGAGTGTATGTGTGTTTGTGTGTGAGTGGATGCTCCTATGTGTGTGTGTGTGTGTGTGTGCGCGCAAGTGTGAGTGTATGAGTGTGTGTGTTTGTGTGTGAGTGGATGCTCCTATGTGTGTGTGTGTGTGTTTGTGTGTGTGTGTGTGTAAGCGTGAGTGTAGGAGTGTGTGTGTGTTTGTGTGTGAGTGGATGCTCCTATGTGTGTGTGTGTGTTGTGTGTGTGTGTATGCGTGTGTGTGTATGAGTGTGTGTGAGTGGATTCTCCTATGTGTGTGTGTGTGTATGTGTGTGCTGTTATATAAAAGTATGTGTGTGTGTTTGCGTGTGTGTGATCCTATGTGTGTGTAAGTGTGAGTGTATGAGTGTGTGTGTGTGTGTGTGTGTGTGTGTAGGTGTGAGAGAGTGAGAGATGGTGTGGGTGAGAGAGGGTGTGTGTGTGTGTGTTTGTGTGTGAGTGGGTGCTTCTATATATGTGTGTATGCTGTTATATGTGTGTGTGTTTGTGTGTGTATGCGTGTGAGTGGGTGCTCCTATTTGTGTGTGCGCTTCTGTATGTGTAAGTGTGTTTGTATACTGTATGTACATGTATGTGTGTGTGCTTCTATGTGTGTGTTTGTGTGTGTGTGTTTAAGTGGGTGCTCCTATGTGTATGTCTGTGTGTGTGTGTGTATGTGTGTGTTTGTGTATGTGTGTGTGCTTCTATGTATGTGTAAGTGTGAGTGTGTTTGTATATGTATATGTATGTGTGTGTGTTTATGTGTGTGTGTGCTGTTATGTGTGTGTGTTTGCTACTATGTGTATGTGTGTGTATGTGTATATTTGTGTGTGTGTGTGTTTATGTGTATGTGTATGTTTATGTGTGTGTGTGTGTGTGTATGTTAGAACATGGTGGTCTATCACAGACAGCAGGCTGATTCAGGAGAGCACAGTTCCTGTTCATCACTGTTAATGATCTGGAACTAAACACGGTTCCTGATACTTTATTCCTGAAGCGACAAATCAAACCGATCTTTAAACGAAGCTTCAGCAGCAATTGGAACCCCGACTCTGTTGTGTTTTCAAAAAAGCTCCGTCCCCAAAGACGTGGAAACGAGGTCACAGAGAACAGAGTAGGAACTCAGGCGGCCTGTCAGCGGGAGAACACATGAGCTTCCAGACGGCGGCTTTTTACACAGAAATACTGAAGACTGAGCCGGTTCCTATCCCGTCACATTAAAAGAAATCCTAATCCTAATTTAGACTCAGCTGCATTTAAAATCCAGAACTCTGCAGAAGGAAGGAGGAGAGCTGTACTAGGGTCGCGGGGGTGTGTGTGTGTGTGTGTGTGGGGGGGGTTCTCCATGCCTATTCAGGGGAGAATGTCTTGGGCGCTGGGCAGATACACCCAGGACAGGACACCAATCTATCACTGGACACACACTCACTCACACAAACACACTCTATATAGGGCAATTTGGAGCACTCAATTTACCTTGAATCCATGTTTTTGGACTGTGGGAGGGAACCGGAGAACCCGGAGGAAACCCATGGGAACACGGGGAGAACATGGAAACTCCACCCAGATACATTCATATCTTATTCATATCTTTAGCTTAATCCTCTACTAGGGTGGGGGGGGGGGGGGGGGGTTCCATGTTCCCCATGCCCATCCAGGGGAGAAAGTTTCAGGCGCTGATACACCCAGGACAGGGGGGCAATCTATCATTGGACACACACTCACTCACACAGACACACACACAGCGCTGAGAGGAGAACATACTTAGTGATTGGCATGTTCTCCTCTCAGCGCTGGAGATCCCCGTTCGAATCCCAATCTGGTTGGAGTTTCCATGTTCTCCCCATGTCCGTGTGGGTTTCCTCCGGGTTCTCTGGTTTCCTCCCACAGTCCAAAAACATGGATTTAAGGTAAATAAAATGCTCCAAATTGCCCCATATAGAGTGTGTGTAAGCATGAGTATGACCAGTGATAGGTTGGCGCCCTGGACTGAACAGCTGGAGGGAGGGGCTTATGGAAAACATGTAACAATGTTCAGCCAATCAGAACACAGAGCTACAGTTTGCATACAATTGCCCACGTCCCGGGTCACATGATGTTGGTCCGTCACTGGAGTCCAAAACACACACTTACAGAACCAGAGCTGTGTTCATCAAACACACACCATGAGGTCTGAGTGGACTCATCAGCCCCCCACCAGCAGAGGAGGGGGGGGCGAGAGAGAGAGGGGGGTGAGAGAGAGAGAGAGAGAGTCAGGAGGATCTGCAGGCTTCTGAGGGGCAGTGTGAATATCAGAGCATCTGGCATTAGAACACCATTCAAGGAGAACATGAAGGGGGAGGGGTGTGAATATGATCCATCAATTCATTATCTTCTGCTTTATCCTAGGGTCATCCGGGGGGTTGGGGGGGGGGGTTCTCCATGCCCATCCAGAGGAGAACGTTTCGGGCACTGGGCAGATACACCCAGGATAGGACGCCAATCTATCACTGGACACACACTCACTCACACAAACACACTCTATATGGGGAAATTTGGAGAATTCAATTCACCTTGATTCATGTTTTTGGACTGTGGGAGGAAACCCGAGAACCCGGAGGAAACCCATGGGGACACGAGGAGAACATGGAAACTCCACCCATGTTCATTCATTTATTCATATATTTAGCTTAATACTCTATTAGGGTCGTGGTAGGGGGGGGGGGGGTTTCCCCATGTCCATCCAGGGGAGAATGTTTCGGGCGCTGGGTAGATACACCCAGGACAGGACGCCAATCTATCACTGGACACACACTCACTCACACAGTCACACTCTATATGGGGCAATTTGGAGAATTCAATTCACCTTGATCCATGTTTTTGGACTGTGGGAGGAAACCAGAGAACCAGGAGGAAACCCACGTGGACACGGGGAGAACATGAACACTCCACCCAGATTGGGATTCGAACCTGAATCCCCAGCGCTGAGGAGAACATGCTAAACAGTAAGCCACCGTACCGCCCGTGTAAATGAGATGTTAGAGTGAATGTTCAACACACACATCACAATGAGATCTTTCGGGGGGGGGGGGGGGGGGGGGGGGGGGGGTGGGTAGAACACATGCAAATTCCTAGTTCTATTTTCTGAGAAAACCCCCCCCCCCCCCCGAAAAAAACCCTTAAAACTGCCCCCCCCCCCGCTGCACGTGTCAGGGGATAAGTTTGGATGTTGTTAAGTCCCATGTTGAAATTCTGCACCTGTCATTGTTCCGCGCTGGAGGTGACGCTCCACAGTGTTGAGTTACTGATCACGGCTGCTGTGTGTGTGTGTGTGTGTGTGTGTTCATGTATGTGTCATGTTCCTGGATGTCTGTGTGTGTGTGTGTGTGTGTGTGTGTGTGTGTGTGTGTGTGTGCGCATGTATGTGTCATGTTCCTGGATGTCTGTGTGTGTGTGTGTGTGTGTGTGTGTATGTATGTGTCATGTTCCTGGATGTCTGTGTGTGTGTGTGTGTGTGTGTGTATGTATGTGTCATGTTCCTGGATGTCTGTGTGTGTGTGTGTGTGTGTGTGTGTGTGTGCGCATGTATGTGTCATGTTCCTGGATGTGTGTGTGTGTGTGTGTGTGTGTATGTATGTGTCATGTTCCTGGATGTCTGTGTGTGTGTGTGTGTGTGTGTGTGTGTGCGCATGTATGTGTCATGTTCCTGGATGTCTGTGTGTGTGTGTGTGTGTGTGTGTGTGTGTGTGTGTGCGTGCATGTATGTGCCATGTTCCTGGATGTCTGTGTGTGTGTGTGTGTGTGTGTGTGTTCATGTATGTGTCATGTTCCTGGATGTCTGTGTGTGTGTGTGTGTGTGTGCGCATGTATGTGTCATGTTCCTGGATGTCTGTGTGTGTGTGTGTGTGTGTGTGTGTGTGTGTGTATGTATGTGTCATGTTCCTGGATGTCTGTGTGTGTGTGTGTGTGTGTGTGTGCATGTATGCGTCATGTTCCTGGATGTGTGTGTGTGTGTGTGTGTGTATGTATGTGTCATGTTCCTGGATGTGTGTGTGTGTGTGTGTGTGTGTGTGCATGTATGTGTCATGTTCCTGGATGTGTGTGTGTGTGTGTGTGTGTGTATGTATGTGTCATGTTCCTGGATGTGTGTGTGTGTGTGTGTGTGTGTGCATGTATGTGTCATGTTCCTGGATGTGTGTGTGTGTGTGTGTGTGTGTATGTATGTGTCATGTTCCTGGATGTGTGTGTGTGTGTGTGTGCATGTATGTGTCATGTTCCTGGATGTCTGTGTGTGTGTGTGTGTGTGTGTGTGTGTGCATGTATGTGTCATGTTCCTGGATGTGTGTGTGTGTGTGTGTGTGTGTGTGTGTGCATGTATGTGTCATGTTCCTGGATGTCTGTGTGTGTGTGTGTGTGTGTGTGTACATGTATGTGTCATGTTCCTGGATGTGTGTGTGTGTGTACATGTATGTGTCATGTTCCTGGATGTCTGTGTGTGTGTGTGTGTGTGTGTGTGTGTGTGCGCATGTATGCGTCATGTTCCTGGATGTCTGTGTGTGTGTGTGTGTGTGCATGTATGTGTCATGTTCCTGGATGTGTGTGTGTGTGTGTGTGTGCATGTATGTGTCATGTTCCTGGATGTCTGTGTGTGTGTGTGTGTGTGTGTGTGTATGTATGTGTCATGTTCCTGGATGTGTGTGTGTGTGTGTGTGTGTGTGTGTGTGTGTGTGTGCATGTATGTGTCATGTTCCTGGATGTGTGTGTGTGTGTGTGTGTGTGCATGTATGTGTCATGTTCCTGGATGTCTGTGTGTGTGTGTGTGTGTGTGTGTACATGTATGTGTCATGTTCCTGGATGTGTGTGTGTGTGTACATGTATGTGTCATGTTCCTGGATGTCTGTGTGTGTGTGTGTGTGTGTGCGCATGTATGCGTCATGTTCCTGGATGTCTGTGTGTGTGTGTGTGTGTGTGTGTGTGTGCATGTATGTGTCATGTTCCTGGATGTGTGTGTGTGTGTGTGTGTGCATGTATGTGTCATGTTCCTGGATGTCTGTGTGTGTGTGTGTGTGTGTGTGTGTGTGCATGTATGTGTCATGTTCCTGGATGTCTCTGTGTGTGTGTGTGTGTGTGTGTGTGTGTGCATGTATGCGTCATGTTCCTGGATGTGTGTGTGTGTGTGTGTGCTCAGGGTGTGTGTGAGTGCAGGGTGTGTAATTAGGATGATGCAGGTCTGCGGGTGGAGTTGCAGAGATGTAACATATGGTAAGGCTGAGACTGTCGGTTCTGCAGCAGCGTCCCTGTTACTCATGAAATATTCAGGAGACGCGGGACGCGTGGAACATGCCACGGCAGATGGGGTGACATTCAGGCGGCGCAATCCAGCAGCCTATCAATAGAGCGCAGGACACGTCTCTCACATGCAGCAGGCCAGGTGACGCATTAGATCAGCGTCCTGCCCTCAGAGCCGGCGTGGGTTACAGCGCCACCTAGTGATGTTCATTCAGCCTGACGGAGGTCCCGCTGATCTAAACCTCTCACACCTCCATCTGAGGAGCACAAAGGCTGTGTGTCGTTATCCTGAGAGCTGGAACCTCCCACTACCGCACCAACCACATTACACACTGAGTTCAGTATGCAGCGGGTAGTATAGTGTAGTTTAGTATGCAGTGTGTAGTATAGTGTAGTTTAGTATGCAGTGTGTAGTATAGTGTAGTTTGGTATGTGTAGTTTAGGATGCAGTGTGTAGTATAGTGTAGTTTAGTATGCAGTGTGTAGTATAGTGTAGTTTAGTATGCAGTGTGTAGTATAGTGTAGTTTGGTATGTGTAGTTTAGGATGCAGTGTGTAGTATAGTGTAGTTTAGTATGCAGTGTGTAGTATAGTGTAGTTTGGTATGTGTAGTTTAGGATGCAGTGTGTAGTATAGTGTAGTTTAGTATGCAGCGGGTAGTATAGTGTAGTTTAGTATGCAGTGGGTAGTATAGTGTAGTTTAGTATGCAGTGTGTAATATAGTGTAGTTTAGTATGCAATGTGTAGTATAGTGTAGTTTAGTATGTGTAGTTTAGTATGCAGTGTGTAGTATAGTGTAGTTTAGCATGTGTAGTTTAGTACGCAGTGTGTAGTATAGTGTAGTTTAGTATGCAGTGTGTAGTATAGTGTAGTTTGGTATGTGTAGTTTAGTATGCAGTGTGTAGTATAGTGTAGTTTAGTATGCAGTGTGTAGTATAGTGTAGTTTAGTATGTAGTGTGTAGTATAGTGTAGTTTAGTATGCAGTGTGTAGTATAGTGTAGTTTAGTATGTAGTGTGTAGTATAGTGTAGTTTAGTATGCAGTGTGTAGTATAGTGTAGTTTGGTATGTGTAGTTTAGTATGCAGTGTGTAGTATAGTGTAGTTTGGTATGTGTAGTTTAATATGCAGTGTGTAGTATAGTGTAGTTTGGTATGTGTAGTTTAGTATGCAGTGTGTAGTATAGTTTAGTTTAGTATGCAGTGTGTAGTATTGTGTAGTTTGGTATGTGTAGTTTAGTATGCAGTGTGTAGTATAGTGTACTTTAGTATGTAGCGGGTAGTATAGTGTACTTTAGTATGCAGTGTGTAGTATAGTGTACTTTAGTATGTAGCGGGTAGTATAGTGTACTTTAGTATGCAGTGTGTAGTATAGTGTAGTTTGGTATGTAGCGGGTAGTATATTGTAGTTTGGTATGTGTAGTTTAGTATGCAGTGTGTAGTATTGTGTAGTTTGGTATGTGTAGTTTAGTATGCGGTGTGTAGTATAGTGTAGTTTAGTATGCAGTGTGTAGTATTGTGTAGTTTGGTATGTGTAGTTTAGTATGCAGTGTGTAGTATAGTGTACTTTAGTATGTAGCGGGTAGTATAATGTAGTTTGGTATGTAGCGGGTAGTATAGTGTAGTTTGGTATGTGTAGTTTAGTGTGTGTAGTCTAGATGTGCAGGGATAGGCTCCAGTACCTATCTGGAGGTATGAGGATGTTCTAAGTAGATGAATGAATGAATGAATGAGGATGTTCTAAGTAGATGAATTAATGAATGAATGAGGATGTTCTAAGTAGATGAATGAATGAATGAGGATGTTCTAAGTAGATGAATGAATGAATGAGGATGTTCTTCGCAGATGAATGAATGAATGAGGATGTTCTAAGCAGATGAATGAATGAATGAGGATGTTCTAAGCAGATGAATGAATGAATGAGGATGTTCTAAGCAGATGAATGAATGAATGCATGAATGAGGATGTTCTAAGCAGATAAATGAATGGATGAGGATGTTCTAAGCAGATGAATGAATGAATGAGGATGTTCTAAGCAGATGAATGAATGAGGATGTTCTAAGCAGATAAATGAATGAATGAGGATGTTCTAAGCAGATGAATGAATGAATGAGGATGTTCTAAGCAGATGAATGAATGAATGAGGATGTTCTAAGCAGATGAATGAATGAATGAGGATGTTCTAAGCAGATGAATGACTGAATGAGGATGTTCTAAGCAGATGAATTAATGAATAAGGATGTTCTAAGCAGATGAATGAATGAATGAGGATGTTCTAAGCAGATGAATAAATGAATGAGGATGTTCTAAGCAGATGAATAAATGAATGAGGATGTTCTAAGCAGATGAATGAATGAATGAGGATGTTCTAAGCAGATGAATGATTGAATGAATGAGGATGTTCTAAGCAGATGAATGAATGAATGAGGATGTTCTAAGCAGATGAATGAATGAATGAAGGAGGATGTTCTAAGCAGATGAATGAATGAATGAAGGAGGATGTTCTAAGCAGATGAATGAATGAATGAATGAGGATGTTCTAAGCCAGTGCTTCTCAAATAGTGGGGTGTGTGGGGGGGGTGCATAACAAGAAATCACAGAGCAAGTGATATTAAGTGAACTGAACAAACCCTCAAGAGACAACATGGAAAATATTTAACAGGAATGACGGAGAGAAAGAAGAATGAACGAAGATAATGAGAGCGACAAAAGTAACCGAAAGCTAAATATTGAAGCGAATGTAGCGCCTGGCTTCACTGTAACTGTAACTTCACTGTAACGAAGGTGGAGACGAAGAAAGATCGATGTGTCTTCTGTGTCTTAAAATGTTGGCAGTGGACAGTGTGAAGCCAAATAAATGAAGGCGTCACTTAAAGACATTAGACCCCAATCACACTGATAACCGCTTGAGTTTTTAAATCGTAAACGTGACGCGTACAGCCAACGATCATAACGCTTTATGAAAGCTACTGCAGAAAAGCTGTGCGCTGCATAACGGACGCGTTGGAGACATGAGTTCTGACTTCCTTAAAAAAATAAAAATAAAATAAAATAAAATTAAATTAAATTAAATAACAGCACAAATTGTTGTATTCATTTTTGTTTTGTAGGTTAATGTGTTAATATATTGTGAATGAATGTTGCTGATGAATTTGAATTGATTATTATTTATTGATTCGATTTAATTTCATTTTTCAGTATCAAATGCCAGTCAGTTGAAAAATGTTTCTCGTTTAAATAAGGATTTCATTCGTTTCTGTTACAAACTAAAAGACAAAGTTAATCAAATGATTCTGTTCTAAGTTGATCTCTATTTCTTTCTGTTTTCTTTATTGTTAATAAGGAGACATTGTTATAAAAGAGGTGTACTTATAACAAATTTATAGATAAATCACACTACAGTGGGCGTGTAAATATACTTTATCCATTTTGTCATGTACGGGGGGGTGAGGTGAGTGTGTGTGTGTGTGTGTGTGTGGGGGGGGGGGGTGGGCAAAATGTTTTCTTCTTCCTATGGGGGGCTTAAGAGAAAATAATTGAGAATCACTGTTCTAAGCAGATGAATGAATGAATGAATGAATGAATGAATGAGGATGTTCTAAGCAGATGAATGAATGAATGAGGATGTTCTAAGCAGATGAATGAATGAATAAATGCAAGAATTGTGAGCAGTGTGTGTGGAACCCGAGCTGAGGGCTTTCTGTTGTAAGGAATCTGAAGGATCTGCAGAACCGTGACTGTGAGCGTGTTTCAGAACCCTGACAGAGAGAGCCTTCTGTTCTCTTTCCGGCCAGAACAGGGAGCTCTGCTGAAAGACCATGACCGAAGACAGAATCCGTCCTCCTCACCCTGCTGCCCCCCCCCACCCTCCACCCCCACAATGAAGAGCAGAAAGAACCTAGAACATCTGTTCTGGTCGTTCACATCCATATCATCCAGTGTGGCCTAAAGATGTGATGAGGAGATGATGTGGAGGTGATGTAGATGTAATGTGGAGGTAATGAGGAGGTGATGTGGAGGTAATGAGGAGGTGATGTGGAGGTGATGTGGAGGTAATGAGGAGGTAATATGGAGGTGATGAGAAGGTAAGATGAGGAGGTAATGAGGAGGTAATGAGGATGAGGAAGTGATGAGGAGGTAATGTGGAGGTAACATGGAGGTGATGAGGAGGTAATGTGGAGGTAACATGGAGGTAATGAGGAGGTAATGAGGAGGTGATGAGGAGGTAAGATGAGGAGGTAATGAGGAGGTGATGAGGAGGTAATATGGAGGTGATGAGAAGGTAAGATGAGGAGGTAATGAGGAGGTAATGAGGATGAGGAGGTGATGAGGAGGTAATGTGGAGGTAACATGGAGGTGATGAGGAGGTAATATGGAGGTGATGAGGAGGTGATGAGGTAATGTGGAGGTGATGAGGAGGTAATGAGGAGGTGATGTGGGGGTAATATGGAGGTGATGAGGAGGTAATATGGAGGTGATGAGGTAATGTGGAGGTAAGATGAGGAGGTAATGAGGAGGTGATGTGGAGGTGATGAGGAGGTAATGTAGAGATAATGAGGAGGTGATGTGGAGTTGATATAGAGGTGAATTGGAGGTAGTGAGGAGGTGATGTGGAGGTAACATGGAGGTGATGAGGAGGTGATGAGGAGATGATGAGGAGGTGATGTGGAGTTGATATAGATGTGATGAGGAGGTAATATGGAGGTAATGTGGAGGTAATGAGGTAATATGGAGGTGATGTGGTGACAATGTGGAGGTGATGAGGAGGTAACGAGGAGGTGATGTGGAGGTGATGAGGAGGTGATGGGGAGGTAATGAGGTGATGTGGAGGTGATGAGGAGGTGATGGGGAGGTAATGAGGTGATGAGGAGGTGATGGGGAGGTAATGAGGTGATGAGGAGGTGATGTGGAGGTGATGGGGAGGTAATGAGGTGATGAGGAGGTGATGTGGAGGTAATGTGGAGGTAATGTGGAGGTGATGAGGAGGTGATGTGGAGGTGATGAGGAGGTAATGAGGAGGTAATGAGGAGGTAATGATGAGGAGGTGATGTGGAGGTGATGAGGAGGTAATGAGGAGGTAATGAGGAGGTAATGATGAGGAGGTAATGAGGAGGTAATGAGGAGGTAATGAGGAGGTAATGATGAGGAGGTGATGAGGAGGTGATGAGGAGGTGATGAGGAGGTGATGGGGAGGTAATGAGGAGGAGGTGATGTGGAGGTGATGAGGAGGTGATGGGGAGGTAATGGGGAGGTAATGAGGAGGAGGTGATGTGGAGGTGATGGGGAGGTAATGAGGAGGAGGTGATGTGGAGGTGATGTGGAGATAATGTGGAGGTGATGAGGAGATGATGTGGAGGTGATGTGGAGGTGATGAGGAGGTGATGGGGAGGTAATGAGGAGGAGGTGATGTGGAGGTGATGTGGAGATAATGTGGAGGTGATGAGGAGATGATGTGGAGGTGATGTGGAGGTGATGAGGAGGTGATGTGGGGGTAATGAGGAGGCGATGTGGAGGTAATGTGGAGATGATGTGGAGGTGATGAGGAGGTGATGTGGGGGTAATGAGGAGGTGATGTGGAGGTGATGTGGAGATGATGTGGAGGTGATGAGGAGGTGATGTGGGGGTAATGAGGAGGCGATGTGGAGGTAATGTGGAGATGATGTGGAGGTGATGAGGACATGTCTCCTGAGTCTTCGTTTACGAGAAACATCTGCGATGACTTCGAGCGTCAGTGAGATCACAGCTCAGCCTCGACCCTCAGTCTGGAGGTTCCGTGCGGGGGACAGTGGAGAGCGATGACAGCAGGACGTTCTGTGCAGCTGGTCCGGTCTCAGGACAGCTGAGGGAGAGGCACGTTCTCCAAAGTGTCCCATCATTCATTAAAGACACTTTAGTATGTTCTCTACCCCGGGGCGCGTCTCTCGTCTCGGGCCGTCAGGGTTCCGGATTTAGGAGGACCGGCTGATCTGCAGTGAGGACAGGTACTGTTGCCAGCATCTGTCTCTCCAGCACCTGTCCCCAAATCTGTTTACCAAAAGACATAATGAGCCTCTGACATCTTCAGCGGTGTCCAGTGTCCAGGACAAATGACCTTCTGTCCTCGTGCCAAGGTTCTGTTGTGCGAGATCACAGGATCTCTGGAGAACAGGTGTCCCACACCGGGGTTCTGCATCCACAGAGCAATGGGTTTTTAATTCAGCGCCCCCCGCTGGAGGACGCATCATTCATCAGGTGCGGATCGAGCCGGTTCTGTCGGCGTCCTTCAGGAACTCTGAAGACAGGAAGGTTTGAATTACGGTTAAGGGCGTCATGTGATCCGTCTCCCCGGTCTCCATGGTGACCAAACACTCAGCTGTATGGATGTAATTCCCTCGAAGGTTCTGCAACGTTCCGATGGTCGCAGTCATGCCCCGTCCTGCGTTTCCGCCGCGGTGTCCGCATCCTTGGCGTGCACTTTCTGTCAGTCAGCGGACGGCGGAACAGCTGCTGGGGTTCTGCTGTAACGGAACCCGGCGGCAGTTCAGATCTGGTTTGAACAAAAGGAGCTCTGTACTGCTGACTCGCTAAAAATGGCCAATCACGGTCTCTGTCTCCTGAGATAAAGACCTCAGTCTCACACATGTCTCCCGAGATAAAGACCTCAGTCTCACACATGTCTCCCGAGATAAAGACCTTAGTCTCACGAGATAAAGACCTCAGTGTCTCCCGAGATAAAGACCTCAGTATCTCCTGAGATAAAGACCTCAGTCTCACACGTGTCTCCCGAGATAAAGACCTCAGTGTTTTCTGAGATAAAGGCCTCAGTGTCTCCCAAGATAAAGACCTCAGTGTCTCCCGAGATAAAGACCTCAGTGTCTCCCGAGATAAAGACCTCAGTGTCTCCCGAGATAAAGACCTCAGTGTCTCCCGAGATAAAGACCTCAGTGTCTCCCTAGATAAAGACCTCAGTGTCTCCCGAGATAAAAACCTCAGTGTCTCCCGAGATAAAACCTCAGTGTCTCCCGAGATAAAGACCTCAGTGTCTCCCGAGATAAAGACCTCAGTGTCTCCTGAGATAAAGATCTCAGTCTCACACGGCTCTCCCGAGATAAAGACCTCAGTCTCACATGTGTCTCCCAAGATAAAGACCTCAGTGTCTTCTGAGATAAAGACCTCAGTCTCACGCGTATCTCCCGAGATTAAGACCTCAGTCTCACACGTGTCTCCCGAGATAAAGACCTCAGTGTCTTCTGAGATAAAGACCTCAGTCTCACGCGTATCTCCCGAGATAAAGACCTCAGTCTCACATGTGTCTCCCAAGATAAAGACCTCAGTGTCTCATGAGATAAAGACCTCAGGATCTCCCGAGATAAAGACCTCAGTGTCCCCCGAGATAAAGACCTCAGTGTCTCATGAGATAAAGACCTCAGTCAGAAACGTGTGATGGAATGGTTGGTGGTGCAACATGGTTGGTGGTGCAGTGATGTGGATCTCCTCTGCGGAACCTTCCCCCCCACATACACACACACCCACACCCGTGTCCTAGTTATGATGCTTAAGATGGAGGAACCGAACGTGGACAGCCCGGGGTGCACGTCCATCAGCAGGTTCACATCTGTAATTCATAATTCAGGTGGTTGCTCTGAGGGTGGAGACGAGGGCTTTTGTCTGCATCTCAACAGCCAGCTGTTTTTAGCTCCTCCTCGACAGTCTCTGTCTCTGTCTCTCTGCTCGTATGGAAACTCCTCTGAGTGTGATGCCTCTATTCTGAGAACAGTGGGGGGGGGGTGTGGTTCTGGGTTCCAGGAAGAGAACAGGAGCTGGACGAGAGCAAGAGAACCCAATACAGAACCTCAGATCAACCTGACGCTGTTCACTGCACTGTGTGTGTGTGTGCATGTGTGTGTGTAGTTGTGTGTGTGCATGTGTGTATGTATATATGTGTGTGTGTGAGAGAGAGAGAGAGAGTATGTGTATGTATGTGCATGTATATGTGTATGTATTTGTATGTGTGTATGTGTGCGTATGTGTATGTGTGTGTGTGCACGCATGTGTGTGTATGTATGTGTGTGCGTGTATATGTGTATGTATTTGTATGTATGTGTGTGTGTATGTGCATGTATGTGTGTATTTGTGTGTATGTGTATGTATTTGTGTGTATGAGTATGTGTGTGTGTGTATGTGAGTATGTGTATGTGAATGTATATGTGTGTGTGTGTATGTAGAACAAGGTAAATAAAACAGTAATCTATATAATGATATATGAGTTTTGATTCTTGGGTCTCACAGCATGACCTGAATAAAGGTGCAAACCAAACACAATGACCCACTACACACACACACAGAGTATATGTATAGTGTATAGTGTGTCTATATATATATATAGTGTGTGTGTGTGTGTGTGTGTGTGTGTGTGCGATCAATTGAACAATTGATATATGAGGTTTGAATCTGGGGGTCTCACAGCATCTTCTATGAATAAATGTACAAAACAAACACAATGACCCACTGCATAGAGAGAGAGAGTGTGTGTGTGTGTGTGTGTGTGTGTGTAACAATCGAACAGTAACCTATATAATGATATATATTTATATATGAGGTTTGATTCTGGGGTCTCACAGCATGTTCTCTGACTAAAGGTGCAAACCAAACACAATGACCCACTGTGTGTGTGTATATATATATAGAGAGAGAGAGAGTGTGAGAGAGAGAGAGAGAGTGAGAGAGAGAGTGTGAGAGAGAAAGAGAGAGAGAGAAAGAGAGAGAAAGAAAGAGTGAGAGAGAGAGTGTGTGTGTGAGAGAGAGAGCGAGAGAGAGAGCGAGAGAGAGAGCGAGAGAGAGAGAGAAAGAGAGAGAGTGAGAGAGAGAGCGAGAGAGTGAGTGTGAGAGAGAGAGAGAGAGAGAGTGTGCGTATGTGTGCAAACTATTGAACAGTAACCTTTATAATGATATATATATTTATATAGGAGGTTTGATTCTGGGGTCTCACAGCATGTTCTCTGACTAAAGGTGCAAACCAAACACAATGACCCACTGTATATAGTGTGTGTGTGTGTGTGTGTGTGTGTGTGTGTGTGTGTGTAGAACAGGAAAGGTTAAATCAAACAGTAACCTATATAATTATATATGAGGTTTGATTCTGGTGTGTGTGTGTGTGTGTGTGTGTGTGTGTGTGTGCGCAACAATCGAACAGTAACCTATATAATTATATATGAGGTTTGATTCTGGG
Source organism: Corydoras sp. C115 (assembly GCA_019802505.1). NCBI lineage: Eukaryota > Metazoa > Chordata > Actinopteri > Siluriformes > Callichthyidae > Corydoras > Corydoras sp. C115. The sequence continues at coordinate 136,683 of JAFMOC010000156.1, read as the reverse complement.
GTGTGTGTGTGTGTGTGTGTGTGTGTGTGCGCAACAATCGAACAGTAACCTATATAATTATATATATATTTGATTTATATATAGAGGCGGCACGGTAGCTTAGTGTTTAGCATGTTCTCCTCTCAGCACTAGGGATTCCGTGTTCGAATCCCAATCTGGGTGGAGTTTCCATGTTCTCCCCGTGTCCGCGTGGGTTTCCTCCGGGTTCTCCCTCCCACAGTCCAAAAACATGGATCAAGTCAATTGAGTTCTCCAAATTGCCCCATATAGAGCATATCTGTGTGAGTGAGTGTGTGTCCAGCGATAGATTGGCGTCCTGTCCTGGGTGTATCTGCCCAGCACCTGAAACATTCTCCCCTGGATGGAGATGTGGGAACCCCCCCCGTGCAACCCTAATAGAGGATAAAGCAGAAGATAATGAATGAATGAATGAATGAATGAATGAATGAATGATTTATATAGAGGTTTGATTCTGGGGTCTTACAGTATGTTCTCTGACTAAAGGTGCAAACCAGAGTGATGATTCATCTGATCGCTGAGGCCACAGTGTGGAGGCGGGTCAGCAGAAGCAGGCAGAACCGGTGGAGGCGGGTCAGCAGAAGCAGGCAGAACCGGTGGAGGCAGGTCAACAGAAGCAGGGGAAACCGGTGGAGGTGGGTCAGCAGAAGCAGGCAGAACTGGTGGAGGCGGGTCAGCAGAAGCAGGGGGAACCGGTGGAGGTGGGACAGCAGAAGCAGGCAGAACCGGTGGAGGTGGGTCAGCAGAAGCAGGCAGAACCAGTGGAGGTGGGTCAGCAGAAGCAGGCAGGTCCAGTGGAGGTGGGTCAGCAGAAGCAGGCAGAACCGGTGGAGGCGGGTCAGCAGAAGCAGGCAGAACCGGTGGAGGTGGGTCAGCAGAAGCAGGCAGAACCGGTGGAGGCGGGTCAGCAGAAGCAGGCAGAACCGGTGGAGGTGGGTCAGCAGAAGCAGGCAGAACCGGTGGAGGTGGGTCAGCAGAAGCAGGCAGAACCGGTGGAGGTGGGTCAGCAGAAGCAGGCAGAACCGGTGGAGGTGGGTCAGCAGAAGCAGGGAGAACCGGTGGAGTTGGGTCAGCAGAATCAGGCAGAACCGGTGGAGGTGGGTCAGCAGAAGCAGGCAGGTCCAGTGGAGGTGGGTCAGCAGAAGCAGGCAGAACCGGTGGAGGTGGGTCAGCAGAAGCAGGCAGGTCCAGTGGAGGTGGGACAGCAGAAGCAGGCAGAACCGGTGGAGGTGGGTCAGCAGAAGCAGGCAGGTCCAGTGGAGGTGGGACAGCAGAAGCAGGCAGAACCGGTGGAGGTGGGTCAGCAGAAGCAGGCAGAACCGGTGGAGGCGGGTCAGCAGAAGCAGGCAGAACCGGTGGAGGTGGGTCAGCAGAAGCAGGCAGAACCGGTGGAGGTGGGTCAGCAGAAGCAGGCAGAACCGGTGGAGGTGGGTCAGCAGAACCAGGCAGAACCGGTGGAGGCGGTTCAGCAGAAGCAGGCAGAACCGGTGGAGGCGGGTCAGCAGAAGCAGGCAGAACCGGTGGAGGCGGGTCAGCAGAAGCAGGCGGAACCGGTGGAGGCGGGTCAGCAGAAGCAGGCAGAACCGGTGGAGGAGGGTCAGCAGAAGCAGGCGGAACCGGTGGAGGCGGGTCAGCAGAAGCAGGCAGAACCGGTGGAGGAGGGTCAGCAGAAGCAGGCAGAACCGGTGGAGGCGGGTCAGCAGAAGCAGGCGGAACCGGTGGAGGCGGGTCAGCAGAAGCAGGCAGAACCGGTGGAGGCGGGTCAGCAGAAGCAGGGGGAACCGGTGGAGGCGGGTCAGCAGAAGCAGGCAGAACCGGTGGAGGCGGGTCAGCAGAAGCAGGCGGAACCGGTGGAGGCGGGTCAGCAGAAGCAGGCAGAACCGGTGGAGGTGGGTCAGCAGAAGCAGGCGGAACCGGTGGAGGTGGGTCAGCAGAACCAGGCAGAACCGGTGGAGGTGGGTCAGCAGAAGCAGGCGGAACCGGTGGAGGTGGGTCAGCAGAAGCAGGCAGAACCGGTGGAGGTGGGTCAGCAGAAGCAGGCGGAACCGGTGGAGGTGGGTCAGCAGAAGCAGGCAGAACCGGTGGAGGTGGGTCAGCAGAACCAGGCGGAACCGGTGGAGGTGGGTCAGCAGAAGCAGGCAGAACCGGTGGAGGCGGGTCAGCAGAAGCAGGCAGAACCGGTATAGGCGGGTCAGCAGAACCAGGCAGAACCGGTGGAGGTGGGTCAGCAGAAGCAGCAGGTCGGGTGGTTGCTGCGGGGATGAGTAAAGAGGGTCGCTGAACAAAGTGACGGCAGGAGAACTGAAATAAACGCGAGACGGAGCACGTCTCGGAGTGGATGGGGTAATGAGGCGCGGCTGAGGTTCTCAGGGGTGGACACACTTCACGGTTCTCATCTACGCCCCATTTCCCGCAGCAGCGGGTCATTAAAACCTCCAGACTGCCCATGCCGCGGGGCTTAAATTAGGTCCAGAGCCTTAAACATCTCTGTCACCAGACCTGCACTTTCAAACTAACAGAGCTTAATGGAGGTTCTGTCCAAAAGTATGTGACTACCTCTTAATCACACCTCTGTGAACCTGAACGTCCGGTCCGGTCCAGAACCACCAGCAAGAGACAGCTCTGCAGATTTACTCAGAAACGGTTTCAGGGAGAGTGACATCACACGAGATGTTCAGTGTGTACTGTATGTACTGTGTGTTCAGTGTGGTTTCATTGTGTGTACAGTGTGTTCAGTGTTGAGATGAGGTTGAGGTTGAGGGATGAGGTTGAGGTTGAGGGATGAGGTTGAGGTTGAGGGATGAGGTTGGTGGTGAGGTTGGGGATGAGGTTGAGGGACGAGGTTGGTGGTGAGGTTGGGGATGAAGTTGAGGGATGAGGTTGGAGGATAAGGTTGGGGTGAGTTTGGGGGTGAGGATGGGGAATGAGGTTTGGAGAATGAGGATGGGGGATGAGGTTTGGAGGATGAGGATGGGGATGAGGTTGAGGGATGAGGATGAGGTTGGAGGATGAGGTTGGAGGATGAGGTTGAGGGATGAGGATGAGGTTGGAAGATGAGGTTGGAGGATGAGGTTGAGGTTGAGGATGAGGTTGGGGGATGAAGTTGTGGGATGAGGTTGAGGGATGAGGTTGGGGATGAGGTTGGAGGATGAGGTTGGGGGATGAGGTTGGGGGATGAGGTTGGGGGATGAGGTTGGGGGATGAGGTTGGGAGATGAGGTTGGGGGATGAGGTTGGAGGATGAGGTTGGGGATGAGGTTGGGGATGAGGTTGGAGGATGAGGTTGGGGGATGAGGGATGAGGTTGGGGGATGAGGGATGAGGTTGGGGGATGAGAGATGAGGTTGGGGATGAGGGATGAGGTTGGGGGCTGAGGTTGGAGGATGAGGTTGGGGAAGAGGTTGAGGGATGAGGTTGGAGGATGAGGTTGGAGGATGAGGTTGGAGGATGAGGTTGAGGAATGAGGTTGGAGGATGAGGTTGGAGGTTGAGGAATGAGGTTGGAGGATGAGGTTGGAGGTTGAGGAATGAGGTTGGAGGTTGAGGAATGAGGTTGGAGGATGAGGTTGGAGGTTGAGGAATGAGGTTGGAGGATGAGGTTGGAGGATGAGGTTGGAGGATGAGGTTGGGGATGAGGTTGGAGGATGAGGTTGAGGATGAGGGATGAGGTTGGGGGATGAGGGATGAGGTTGGGGGATGAGAGATGAGGTTGGGGATGAGGGATGAGGTTGGGGGCTGAGGTTGGAGGATGAGGTTGAGGAAGAGGTTGAGGGATGAGGTTGGGGGCTGAGGTTGGAGGATGAGGTTGGGGAAGAGGTTGAGGGATGAGGTTGGAGGTTGAGGAATGAGGTTGGAGGATGAGGTTGGAGGATGAGGTTGGGGATGAGGCTGGGGATGAGGTTGAGGGATGAGGTTGAGGATGAGGAATGAGGTTGGAGGATGAGGTTGGGGGATGAGGAATGAGGTTGGAGGATGAGGTTGGGGGATGAGGTTGAGGATGAGGATGGAGGATGAGGGTTAACTGAGTCTGAATGACAGGTGGAGGTGTTCACATACTTTTGAAGCTGCTGTATTAAAGCTTTAACTCTGACAGACGGCGGTGACGCGCTCGCTAACTCTCCCTGAACAATGTGCTATTCAGGTGATATCACCCAGCAAACGGCCACCCCCGCTGCCCCCCCCTCCACCCGCCTCCACCCGCCTCCACCGAGCTAACTCAGGAAATGGTTTTGTGAGGACGTGGACGGAGGCTCGCCGCCGTTCTGCTAAATGCGGCTCAGTCCAGCTGTGAAAATGAGACGTTATAAATAGCGGCGGGCCGTGACTCCCGAGAGCCGGCTGCTCACAGATCAATATTAGTGACAGTGCTGCAGGTGAGGCAAGATGGAGCCTCCACCCAGAGTGAGGCTGACACGGGAACCTCGGAACCGACAGTCTGCAGCAAGAGGAGACGCGGCCTGGAGCGAGACGCTGCTGCAGGAGTAATGAGGAGGCGTCCAAAAACAAAACATTTACACTGACTCGTTAAAGATGGAGATCTGATTATACATCCATTACACAACATCCATCTGTAGGTGGAGCTGATATCACAGACAATGAGAGTATAGAGGATTAAAGAGGGAGTAAAGAAGAAGTATAGTTGGAGTAAAGATAAAGTTTAGATGGAGTATAGATGGGAGAATACAAGGAGTATAGATAAGAGTATAGAGGGAGTAAAGAGGTACTAAGGAGGGAGTATATATGGAGTAAATATGAAGTATGGATGGAGTCAAAATGGAGTATAGATTGATTATAGAGGAAGTAAAGAGGGAGCATAGACTGAGTATAAATGGAATATAGAGGGATTAAAGGGGGAGTATAGATGGCAGTATAGAGGGAGTAAAAATAGAGTATAGAGAGCATACAGATGGAGTATAGCGGGAGTAAGGTTGGAGTATAGATGGAGTTCATAGTCTTTGTGTATAATATTAAAGGGGGGGGGGGGTCAGTAAATGTCTCTGTGTTAGACGCTGATCTCAGAACAGAGGACGTGATTAGAACCCATGACGTCATGAGATCAGCGTTACTGTAATAAAGATCATTCATATAAACACACAGCTGGGTTCTCACTGTGGAACCACTGCACAGTTCCCTCTACTGGTTCTCCCTCCTGGTTCTTGGTTGCTGGTTCTCGGTTGTGGGTTTTCTCTCCTGGTTCTCGGTTGTGAGTTCTCTCTACTGGTTCTCCGTTGTGGGTTCTCTCTCCTGGTTCTTGGTTGTGGGTTCTCGGTTGTGGGTTGTCTCTCCTAGTTCTCTCTCCTGGTTCTCAGTTGTGGGTTCTCTCTCCTGGTTCTCGGTTGTGGGTTCTCTCTCCTGGTTCTCGGTTGTGGGTTTTCTCTCCTGGTTCTCTCTCCTGGTTCTCGGTTGTGAGTTCTCTCTACTGGTTCTCCCTCCTGGTTCTCAGTTGTGGGTTCTCTCTCCTGGTTCTCGGTTGTGGGTTGTCTCTCCTGGTTCTCTCTCCTGGTTCTCGGTTGTGGGTTCTCTCTCCTGGTTCTCGGTTGTGGGTTCTCTCTCCTGGTTCTCGGTTGTGGGTTCTCTTTCCTGGTTCTCTCTCCTGGTTCTCGGTTGTGGGTTCTCTCTCCTGGTTCTCGGTTGTGGGTTCTCTCTCCTGGTTCTCAGTTGTGGGTTCTCTCACCTGGTTCTCGGTTGTGGGATCTCTCTCCTGGTTCTCGGTTGTGGGTTCTCTCTCCTGGTTCTCGGTTAATGGTTCATGGTTCTCTCTCCTGGTTCTCGGTTGTGGGTTCTCTCTCCTGGTTCTCGGTTCATGGTTCTCGGTTGTGGGTTCTCTTTCCTGGTTCTCTCTCCTGGTTCTCGGTTCATGGTTCTCGGTTGTGGGTTCTCTCTCCTGGTTCTCCGTTGTGGGTTCTCTCTCCTGGTTCTCAGTTGTGGGTTCTCTCACCTGGTTCTCGGTTGTGGGATCTCTCTCCTGGTTCTCGGTTGTGGGTTCTCTCTCCTGGTTCTCGGTTAATGGTTCATGGTTCTCTCTCCTGGTTCTCGGTTGTGGGTTCTCTCTCCTGGTTCTCTCTCCTGGTTCTCGGTTGTGGGTTCTCTCTCCTGGTTCTCGGTTGTGGGTTCTCTCTCCTGGTTCTCGGTTGTGGGTTCTCTCTCCTGGTTCTCGGTTCCTGCCCCCACCCCTGCTCCCCTCTGAAAGCTCTTTCGACAGATGTCACGTGGTAAATCTAAATGGAGCTCTGTAATAATCAACACCTCGCTCTCCTGAGCCCTCAGAAGCACCGCGGACAGCTCCACGCTGCCCCCCTGCGGCCGGCGCGGGAACAGCGCCTGCACCTGTTACCGTCCTGAGAACAGGAACACCGCGTTCTCTAAAAAAACAACACAGAGCTCGCACATGCGCAGTGCAGCTTATGAGTACTCAGTACAGCGCCATAGACAGAGAGACAGAGAGACACAGAGAGACGCAGAGAGACGCAGAGAGACGCTGAGGGTTTAATGTGGAGCTGTGAGGGACAGAGGTGAGAGTGAGGGAGTGAGACAGTGGAAGAGTGAGACAATTAGACAGTGAGGGAGTGAGACAATGAGGGAGTTAGACAATGACACAGTAAAAGCGTGAGGTAGTGAGACAATGAGTCAGTGAGACAATGAGACAGTTACAGAGTGAGGGAGTGAGACAATGAGACAGTTACAGAGTGAGGGAGTGAGACAATGAGACAGTTACAGAGTGAGGGAGTGAGACAATGAGACAGTTACAGAGTGAGGGAATGAGACAATGAGAGTTACAGAGTGAGGGAATGAGACAATGAGAGTTACAGAGTGAGGGAATGAGTCAGCAAAAGAGTGAGGGAATGAGACAGTTACAGAGTGAGGGAATGAGACAGTTACAGAGTGAGGGAATGAGACAGTTACAGAGTGAGGGAATGAGACAATGAGAGTTACAGAGTGAGGGAATGAGTCAGCAAAAGAGTGAGGGAATGAGACAGTTGAGACAATGAGGGAGTTAAAGAGTGAGGGAATGAGACAGTTGAGACAATGAGACCATGACGGAGTTAAAGAGTGAGACAATGAGTCAGTGAGACAATGAGATAGTGAGACAATGAGATAGTGAAAGAGTGAGACAGTTAAAGAGTGAGGGAGTGAGACAATGAGACAGTAAAAGAGTGAGACAGTTAAAGAGTGAGGGAATGAGACAATGAGTCAGTGAGACAATGAGACAGTTAAAGAGTGAGGGAGTGAGACAATGAGTCAGTGAGACAATGAGACAGTTAAAGAGTGAGGGAGTGAGACAATGACGGAGTTAAAGAGTGAGACAATGAGTCAGTGAGACAATGAGTCAGTGAGACAATGAGTCAGTGAGACAATGAGATAGTGAGACAATGAGATAGTGAAAGAGTGAGACAGTTAAAGAGTGAGGGAGTGAGACAATGAGACAGTAAAAGAGTGAGACAGTTAAAGAGTGGGGGAGTGAGACAATGAGTCAGTGAGACAATGAGACAGTTAAAGAGTGAGGGAGTGAGACAATGAGTCAGTTAAAGAGTGAGGGAGTGAGACAATGAGACAGTAAAAGAGTGAGACAGTTAAAGAGTGAGGGAGTGAGACAATGAGTCAGTGAGACAATGAGATAGTGAGACAATGAGATAGTGAAAGAGTGAGGGAGTGAGACAATGAGACAGTTAAAGAGTGAGGGAGTGAGACAATGAGTCAGTGAGACAGTAAAAGAGTGAGGGAGTGAGACAATGAGACAGTTAAAGAGTGAGGGAGTGAGACAATGAGACAGTAAAAGAGTGAGGGAGTGAGACAATGAGACAGTTACAGAGTGAGGGAGTGAGACAATGAGACAGTTACAGAGTGAGGGAGTGAGACAATGAGACAGTTAAAGAGTGAGGGAGTGAGACAGTGAGACAATGAGACAGTTACAGAGTGAGGGAGTGAGACAATGAGACAGTTAAAGAGTGAGGGAGTGAGACAATGAGTCAGTGAGACAGTAAAAGAGTGAGGGAGTGAGACAATGAGACAGTTAAAGAGTGAGGGAGTGAGACAATGAGACAGTTAAAGAGTGAGGGAGTGAGACAATGAGACAGTTACAGAGTGAGGGAGTGAGACAGTGAGACAATGAGACAGTTACAGAGTGAGGGAGTGAGACAATGAGACAGTTAAAGAGTGAGGGAGTGAGACAATGAGTCAGTGAGACAGTAAAAGAGTGAGGGAGTGAGACAATGAGACAGTTAAAGAGTGAGGGAGTGAGACAATGAGACAGTTACAGAGTGAGGGAGTGAGACAATGAGACAGTTAAAGAGTGAGGGAGTGAGACAATGAGACAGTTACAGAGTGAGGGAGTGAGACAGTGAGACAATGAGACAGTTACAGAGTGAGGGAGTGAGACAATGAGACAGTTACAGAGTGAGGGAGTGAGACAATGAGACAGTTACAGAGTGAGGGAGTGAGACAATGAGACAGTAAAAGAGTGAGGGAGTGAGACAATGAGACAGTGAGACAGTTAAAGAGTGAGGGAGTGAGACAATGAGACAGTTAAAGAGTGAGGGAGTGAGACAATGAGACAGTTACAGAGTGAGGGAGTGAGACAATGAGACAGTTACAGAGTGAGGGAATGAGACAATGAGATAGTTACAGAGTGAGGGAATGAGACAATGAGATAGTTACAGAGTGAGGGAGTGAGACAATGAGACAGTGAAAGAGTGAGACAATGAGACAGTGAGACAATGAAAGAGTGAGGGAGTGAGACAATGAGACAGTGAGACAATGAAAGAGTGAGGGAGTGAGACAATGAGGGAGTAAAAGAGTGAGGGAGTGAAATTAAAAATGTCAAATTAAGAGTATGTATTAAATTGTAATTAATTTAGTAAAAAGCGGTTCGTTATAGAATCCTGATAAACCGACAGCTTTATTATCTGATTCTGCTGCAGGCAGCTTTACATTTTATAATTAATCAAAGCGTCAATGACTTTATTAATTAACCTCCAAACAAAACGCTCATTAAGTGACTTTTTTAATGTTAAAATAAATGAAATATAAATCAGGAAGCTGAAAGCGCTGAGACAGGAGGCTGTGTGTGTGTGTTGACGTTTCGCCACCTGGTGGCAACGTGCTGTTATTACAAGCAATGTGTTCTAACGTAATTAAAACAAGCTAAATATTTAAAAAAAAACACCCCTATATCGGGTTAAATTAATTCTGCTTGTGAAGCAGAAAATTAATTAATTACCACTAATTAGTTAAGTAATTGGTAGTAGCTAATATAGAGGAGGTAATAATAATAATAATAATAATAATAATAATAGTAAAAAATAGAGCATGTTAATGATGTTTCACTGATCAATAGATCAGGCCATAAATAATTAATTTATTAGCAATATGGGGCAATTTAGAGCATCCAATTTACCTTGAATACAAGTCTGTAAAGCACAGAGGAATTTGTCCTCCACATTTAACCCATCTGTGCAGTGAAACACACACACACACACACACACACACACACACACACACAGGTGAAGTGAGCACCCGGAGCAGTGGGCAACCTTGAATACGGCGCCTGTGGACTTCAGGCATGGTACTTGGTGGGATCAGGAATCGAACCGGGGACCTTCAGGTCACAAGGCTGGTTCCTCCATCCATCATTATCTTCCACTTTATCCTCTATTAGGGTCGCGGGGGGGGGGGGGGGGGGGGGAATCCATCCAGGGGATAACGTTTCGGGCACTGGGCAGATACACCCAGGACAGGGGGGCAATCTATCACTGTGTCCGCGTGGGTTTCCTAGAGGTTCTCAGGTTTCCTCAAACAGTCGAAAAACATCCCAGTGATAGATTGCCCCCCTGTCCTGGGTGGGCCCAAAACGTTCCCCCCTGGATGGGCATGTGGAACCCCCCCCCCCCCGACCCTAGTAGAGGATTAAGCTGAAGATAATGGATGAAGTAATGTAAGGCTGAACGATCGATCCAACACCCACGAGCTGGTTAACAGTTAACTAATGAAGACCACCTATTGGGAAATGGGAATCAGACCTGGCAGTTAACTATGAACAAGACACTTGGTCTCAAATATGTTCAAGAACTTTTAAAATGACTAGAAACCCCAATTTACAATTAATACAGTATAAACTTCTTTACAGAGTACATTATACAGGCCAGCGAATGTTCCAAATGGGTTTTGCTTCATCTAACACCTGCTCACAGTGCACAGGTAACATACCTGATGATTACATGCATGCTCTCTGGTTCTGTCCACCTGTTCAGAGGTTCTGGGCTCGGGTATGTGAAGACTTATCTGAGTGTCTGCAATGTAATATTCCACTATCTCCGTCTGTTTGCTTATTGGCTAAATTAGATGATGTCACTTTAGAGAAAAATAGATCTTATGTGATTTTCACGGCCTTATGTATCGCAAAGAAAACTATACTTATGAATTGGAAAAACAAAAACGCTCTTAGTATTAATCAGCATAAAAATCTTTTGTTAGATCACATTAGTCTTGAGACAACCTCTGCTGCCACATCAGATCCATCTCTTTGGGCTTCCCTAATTGACTCGATCACATAGGGTGGGTGGGGGGTCCTCGGTCTCGTCCTGCGGGCGCCGTGGCTGATGTTGGGGGGTGTTGGGGTTTGGGGGCGTCCGGGGGAGCCTGGGGGCTGGGTCGGCGGGGGTACCTGGGTAGGGGTGCTGCCGCTCGCCGCCCGGGGCGGGCCTCGTGGGGGGTGGGGGGTGGCCTCTAGTGGCTGTGTGCGGGTCTGGGGTGGTTGGTGGCCGCAGGCGCGGGCTCAGCCGGCGGCCTGGCTGCCCTGGGGTGGATTCGGGGTGGGTTGCCCCCGGGCTGGGGTCCTGGCCGGGCCTGGGGGGCCTGGACCCGGGCGGGCGTGTTGCCGGGGCTTTGCCGGGGCATGCCTCGGTGTGTGGCCCCTGGCTGGGGGTCTTCGGTCCATTGGTGGGCTGTGGGTCTCATTGGCCGGGGGGCTCTGGGTCGCGGGGGGGGGGGTGTGTGGCCGGGCGGGGGGGTGGATCAGGCTCTGCCTGGGTGTCCTGTGTTATATGTGCTGAGAGTTATCTGACTGTTTGGGTGGGAGTAGAATTCCTCTGGGGTGGGGACCGGTGGAGGGCCTCGGTGCTGGCTGGCTCTTGGGGGGGGGCACGCTCCCGGTGGCTGCCTTGTGCTCTGGGTGGCTGGGTGGGCATGCTCGGTGGGATCGCCCTTGTTGGAGTTTGGTGGCTGCTACGGCTGAGGGGGGCTGGCTGTGGAGCTGGGGGTGGTGGCTTGGGGATCTGGATGGTCCCGGGGTGGGTGGGGTGTTGGTCCTGCTTTCGGCAGTCCCCTGGGCTCTGTCCATTCATGGCCTCTTGCTGCCCAGCCTGGTATGGTGCACCATCTGCCCTGGAGCGGGGGCACTGGGGCCTCCCTCCCTGGGTGGATCTCGGGGAACGGGGGAGCCTACTGGGGTCAGTGGGGGGGCTGGCTCCCTGGGGGCGTTTGCGCCCCCAGTTGTTTCTCCCCATCCCTCGTCGCATCCCTCCATCCTCTTCACTTCAATTCCACTCATGTAGGGCTTTGGGGTTCCATGACCACCTGGACCCCAATTTTATTATACACCCTAGACATTCACTATTAACACTCTCATGACACTCACATATAGGGCCTTGGGAATGGACATTATGTGGCGTGCAGTGGGTGGGGCTGCTAAGCGGTCTCACCACTGTCGCCTGGGCCTGCTCCCAACATTACACATAGACACTTAGGGTTTGGGCTGGAGTGGGGGTGCACGTCTCTGGGTCGGATCATGTGCCGACCTCCCCCTCCTCCCCCTTTTAATCGCACCTTAAAAAACAACAAGCAATCAACAGCATATCTGGGGGTGGGGGTATGTGTGTGGGGGTCTTAAGCCACTCCCCCGTTTCCCGTTATGCCGCTTGGGGTGGGGGGTAGGTGAATAAGGGGCAGTCCGTCTGGTGGGGACGGGGGCGGTGGGTGGGCTGCGGGGCTTGGGGGGGTGGTGGGGGTGGGGCCGGTGTTCTGGCTTCCCTGGGCCTGTTTGGATTCTTGGGTCATTGCCCTGGGCTGTGCGGTCATTCCTCTGGCCGGGCTTGTCGCCGAGGTCTGGCGGGCGCTCGGCGGGGGGTGTCTGCTTGGCTGTTGGTGGTGCTCGGCGGTGGTCGGGGGCGGGTCCTCACCGTGGCGGGGCTTGCCCTGCGGTCTGGTGCAGCCCGGGCTGTGGGACGACCTTGCGGGTTCGTGGCTTTGGCCGTCCCCTCCTCTCCACCCTGGAGAGAATGGGTTTACCCTCTGGGTCCGGATGTGGGTTCCCACCAATAGGGGGCGGACGCATGTCCTGGACCCAGAGTGTGTATAGAGTGTGTATGGGGAGTATGAGTGAGTGTGGCGTATATGTTACTGTATATGTTTACTTCGAATGAGTGGAGGTGAGTATGAGGGTGGGATGGTATGAGTGCGTTTGTGTGTGAATGTGTATTTGTCAGGCTGGGGCCTGGTCTGCTCCCTCTCCTGGGTCATCTAGGGTCCGCCTAATGGTGGCCCCCACCTCCGCGTCGCATTCCCCTCCCGGGGGGGTTGTGCCCTTTGCCCTCTGGTGGGCTGGTGGCTCTCGGTTTCGGGGGCTGGGCGCCGGGGGGGTGTGCTGGCTGGGCCTGGTGGCTGCCTGGTTGGTTTGGGCCCCGTGGCCCCGGGGGGCCCTGGCTGGGGGGTGGCGCGCCTCGGGGTCCCGGGCCTCCGTGTCCATGGTCGGATCTGCTCTGGCGTGGCGGGTGCCGGCGGGGTCTGAGGGCTTGGGGCTGCTGACCCCTGGGCTCGGCGGGGGGCTGCTGGGGGCTTCCCTCGGCTCTCCCTTTGGGTCCGTTCGGGGGGGTGGGGTGTGCGGTTGTCCCTGCGTTGGGGCCCCTGGGGGCGCGGCGCCTGGGACCTCCGCGGTGCCTTTGGCCCTGGTCTTCCTGGTGTCTGCCTCGGGCCTTGGGGTCGGGGCCGGGGGTCCCCCACGGTCACTACTACAAATTCCCATTTGGCATTCCTATGGAAGAAATCTTTCATCTACTTGCATGCTCACAACTGCACACAAACAGGTGTTCAGATCCTGGTTTCTTAAAATTGTCTTTCTTTTCGTTAATTTATAAAATCAATTAAAAGAATAGTTTAAATAAATAAATAAATATATTTATACTGGAAATTGTAATTAATTTTAGTATATGAAGGTAAATGTAGGTATGGATGTGTGTGTATTTATGTATGTGTGTATGTATGTGTATATGTATATGTGTATGTGTATGTATATATGTATGTATGTATATATGTGCGTATGGGCATATATGTACTTATGCGTAGGCGCGTATATGTGTATGTGTATGTATGTGTATATATGTATATGTGTGTGTGTATGTATGTATGTATGTATGTATATATATATATTATTGTATTTATTTATTTATTTTCTTTTCTCTTTATTTATTTATTTTTTTTTTCTTCCCCATGCCCATCCATTTGAGAACGTTTCGGGTGCTGGGCAGATACACCCAGGACAGGGGGGCAATCTATCACTGGACACACACACTCACACAAACACACTCTATATGGGGCAATTTGGAGGGCTTACGTACCTTGAATCCATTTTTTTGGACTGTGGGAGAACGTGGAGGAAACCACAGGGACACGGGGAGAACTCCACCCAGATTGGGATTCGAACCGGGAATCCCCAGCGCTGAGAGGAGAACATGCTAATCACAAAGCCACCGGCACGGCACGCCCGCAACTTTATGACTTATAATTTAAATTTAATTTAACACAAAATTTAAATTGCTGCTTCAGACCCCTGAGTAACATGGCCGCCGCGTTGACGCCTCTCTCTTTAGTGAGAGCGCGGGGGGCGTGGCTAAATTGGGCAGCTGATAGAGAGCATGTGATAGACGAAGGGTCACGTGACTAACTGCCACAACATCCTCGTTTGAGTGACGGACTGAAGAGGGTTCCTGTTGTAGTTCCACTGGACTGAGGCGGGTTCCTGTTGTAGTTCCACTGGACTGAGGCGGGTTCCTGTTGTAGTTCCACCTGACGGACTGAGGCAGGTTCCTGTTGTAGTTCCACTGGACTGAAGCAGGTTCCTGTTGTAGTTCCACTGGACTGAGGCGGGTTCCTGGTGTAGTTCCACCTGACGGACTGAGGCGGGTTCCTGTTGTAGTTCCACCTGACGGACTGAGGCGGGTTCCTGTTGTAGTTCCAACTGACGGACTGAAGCAGGTTCCTTCTGTAGTTCCACTGGACTGAGGCGGGTTCCTTTTGTAGTTCCACTGGACTGAGGCGGGTTCCTGTTGTAGTTCCACCTGACGGACTGAGGCGGGTTCCTGTTGTAGTTCCACTGGACTGAGGCGGGTTCCTGTTGTAGTTCCACCTGACGGACTGAGGCGGGTTCGAACCTGCGCTCTCATTCTCATTGTAAAGATTCGACTCACTGACTCCTTCAGTCGGTTCGGTGAGTAGCCACGTAAATTAACTAATTAATTAATGAATTAATTAATTTATAGAAAAAATTCAGAAACAAATGTCCGACTTTTTTTAATAGTTGGAGCTGCAGGACACAAGGAAGTTCAAAATCCATTTCCGCTGTCCAACTTGTAGTTCCCGGCGAGTCGACTCTCCACAATAACTATCAAAAGACAAAAATGACACGAGTTAATTATTAAAGTAAAGATTTGTCACGTGGTGCGCAGCTACACTGATAATAAAATCTCGAATAAAAAAAATCTCCAAACGGTTTACTAAACAAAGATCAAAGAAATGAGTCCGAAAAGTACAGACATGTAAATGAACCGACTCATCTGATATGAATCCCATGAGATTCCATTCATCCATTATTTTCCACTTTATCCTCTATTAGGGGCGCGGGGGGGGGGGGGGGGGGGGGGGGGGGTGGGGGGGGGGGGGGGTGGGGGGGGGGGGGGGGGGGGGCGGGGTGGGGGGTGGGGGGGGGGGGGTGGGGGGGGGGGGGGGGTCCATCCAGGTGAGAACGTTTCGGGCGCTGGGCAGATAGACCCAGGACAGGACACCAATCTATCACTGGACACACACTCACTCACACAAACACACTATATGGGGCAATTTTGATCCATGTTTTTGGACTGTGGGAGGAAACCGGAGAACCCGGAGGAAACCCATGGGGACACGGGGAGAACATGGAAACTCCACCCAGATTGGGATTCGAACCGGGAATCCATTGAGCTGAGAGGAGGGTGCCAATCTATCACTGGGCACACACTCACTCACACAGACACACTCTATATGGGGCAATTTTGAGAATTCAAATTGACCTTGATCCATGTTTTTTGACTGTGGGAGGAAACCGGAGAACCCGGAGGAAACCCACGCGGACACGGGGAGAACATCCATCCATCTTCCGCTTTATCCTCTACTAGGGTCATGTATGTTCGTGTGTATTGAGTGGGGGTGATGTTCCCCGCCCATCCAGGGGAGAATGTTTCGGGCACTGGGCAGATACACCCAGGACAGGACACCAATCACTGGACACACACTTACACACACTCTATATGGGGCAATTTGGAGCACTTACTTTACCTTGAATCCATAGGTAGGAAACCGGAGAGGAAACCGGAGAACCCGGAGGAAACCCACGCGGATACGGGGAGAACATGGAAACTCCACCCAGATTGGGATTCGAACCGGGAATCCCCAGTGCTGAGAGGAGAACATGCCAAACACTAAACCACCGAGCAATGCACTTATTTTTCTTTATTTTTTTTAAATTTACGAACAGATTTTATTTAATTTAATCTATTAATATTGAATTATTTTAATTAATTATTTTCTAGAGCGGCACGGTAGCTTAGTGGTTGGCATGTTCTCCTCAGCGCTGTGGATTTCTGATTCGAATCCCAATCTGGGTGGAGTTTCAACCCTTAATTTCTTAATTTATTTCTTGTTTATCTGTAAAACCAATTAATAAGTTTGGCTTCTTGAAGGTTCTGGTGGTGTAGCACCCCATAAAGTGTCCACTGTGTTACAGTAAAGGGGAACGAGATGTTGTTCTGACGTTCTCCTCGGTCAGTTGAACACGTGGTGGATGGGTGCAGGGACAGGCTGAATGTTGAGATGGTTAGGACGACTGTCCCCGTGTCCGTTGATCATCCCGTACTCTTCTCTCTCAGGTATGGAGGCTGCGGTGGTCGCTTGGTTGCTGGTGTTCTGCGCGGCTGTACGAGCTCTGGACAACGGGCTGATGAGAACTCCGCCCATGGGCTGGTTGGCGTGGGAACGGTTCCGCTGTGACATCGACTGTGAAAACGATCCACAGAACTGCATCAGGTGAGCGCTGGGACCTGCTCACTGAGCTTGTGTTCAGGTGGACCATGGTGGTGCGGTGGACAGTGCTGGGACATGGTGGCGCTGTTCTCTGTGTTCCTACAGTCTGTGTTCTCTCTGCAGTGAGGTCCTCTTCAGGGACATGGGGGCGCTGTTCTCTGTGTTCCTACAGTCTGTGTTCTCTCTGCAGTGAGGTCCTCTTCAGGGACATGGTGGCGCTGTTCTCTGTGTTCCTACAGTCTGTGTTCTCTCTGCAGTGAGGTCCTCTTCAGGGACATGGTGGCGCTGTTCTCTGTGTTCCTACAGTCTGTGTTCTCTCTGCAGTGAGGTCCTCTTCAGGGACATGGGGGCGCTGTTCTCTGTGTTTCTACAGTCTGTTCTCTCTGCAGTGAGGTCCTCTTCAGGGACATGGTGGCGCTGTTCTCTGTGTTCCTACATTCTGTGTTCTCTCTGCAGTGAGGTCCTCTTCAGGGACATGGTGGCGCTGTTCTCTGTGTTCCTACAGTCTGTGTTCTCTCTGCAGTGAGGTCCTCTTCAGGGACATGGGGGCGCTGTTCTCTGTGTTCCTACAGTCTGTGTTCTCTCTGCAGTGAGGTCCTCTTCAGGGACATGGGGGCGCTGTTCTCTGTGTTCCTACAGTCTGTGTTCTCTCTGCAGTGAGGTCCTCTTCAGGGACATGGTGGCGCTGTTCTCTGTGTTCCTACATTCTGTGTTCTCTCTGCATTGAGGTCCTCTTCAGGGACATGGGGGCGCTGTTCTCTGTGTTCCTACAGTCTGTGTTCTCTCTGCAGTGAGGTCCTCTTCAGGGACATGGCGGACCGTCTGGCTGAAGATGGCTGGAGGGAACTCGGATATGTTTACGTCAACATCGATGACTGCTGGTCTCTGAAGCAGAGAGACGCTCAGGGACGACTGCAGCCTGACCCCAAGAGGTAACGCCCCAAACTGCACCCTAACACGAAGCACCATACTAAATTATACTGCACCATACTAAATAATACTGCACCATACTAAATCATACTACACTATACTGCACCATACTAAATCATACTGCACCATACCAAATGATACTGCACCATACTGCACTGTACTAAATCATACTGCACCATACTGCACCGTACTAAATCATACTGCACCATACTAAATCATACTGCACCATACTAAATCATACTGCACCACACTAAATCATACTGCACCGTACTAAGTCATACTGCACCGTACTAAGTCATACTGCACCATACTAAATCATACTGCACCGTACTAAGTCATACTGCACCATACTAAATCATACTGCACCACACTAAATCATACTGCACCGTACTAAGTCATACTGCACCATACTAAATCATACTGCACCATACTAAATCATACTGCACCACACTAAGTCATACTGCACCGTACTAAGTCATACTGCACCATACTAAATCATACTGCACCACACTAAATCATACTGCACCGTACTAAGTCATACTGCACCATACTAAATCATACTGCACCATACTAAATCATACTGCACCATACTAAATCATACTACACCATACTAAATCATACTGCACCGTACTAAGTCATACTGCACCATACTAAATCATACTAAATCATACTGCACCATACTAAATCATACTGCACCGTACTGAGTCATACTGCACCATACTAAATCATACTGCACCGTACTAAATCATACTGCACCGTACTAAATCATACTGCACCATACTAAATCATACTACACCATACTGCAGCATACTAAATCATACTGCACCATACTAAATCATACTACACCATACTAAATCATACTGCACCATACTAAATCATACTGCACCATACTAAATCATACTGCACTATACTAAATCATACTGCACCATACTAAATCATACTGCAGCATACTAAATCATACTGCACCACACTAAATCATACTGCACCACACTAAATCATACTGCACCGTACTAAGTCATACTGCACCATACTAAATCATACTACACCATACTGCACCATACTAAATCATACTGCACTGTACTGAGTCATACTGCACCATACTAAATCATACTGCACCGTACTAAATCATACTGCACCGTACTAAATCATACTGCACCATACTAAATCATACTGCACCATACTAAATCATACTGCACCATACTAAATCATACTACACCATACTAAATCATACTGCACCGTACTAAGTCATACTGCACCATACTAAATCATACTACACCATACTGCACCATACTAAATCATACTGCACCGTACTGAGTCATACTGCACCATACTAAATCATACTGCACCGTACTAAATCATACTGCACCGTACTAAATCATACTGCACCATACTAAATCATACTACACCATACTGCAGCATACTAAATCATACTGCACCATACTAAATCATACTACACCATACTAAATCATACTGCACCATACTAAATCATACTGCACCATACTAAATCATACTGCACTATACTAAATCATACTGCACCATACTAAATCATACTGCAGCATACTAAATCATATTGCACCATACTGCACCATACTTGTGTGTGTGTGCATTTGTGTGTGTGTGCGCATGTGTGTGTGTGCATATATGTGTGTGTGTGTGTGTGTGTGTGTGTGTTCTGACACCTGAACCTAAGCTGCTGTTCTCATCCTGCAGGTTCCCTGGTGGCATTTCCAGACTGGCGCGTTACGTCCATGACCGGGGTTTAAAGCTCGGTATCTATGGCGACCTGGGGACGTTGACCTGTGGGGGCTACCCCGGCACCACCCTGGATAAGATCGAGCTGGACGCTCGGACCTTTGCCGAGTGGGGCGTCGACATGCTGAAACTGGACGGCTGCTACTCCAACGCCACGTACCAGGAGCAGGGTGAGGAGGTGTTTTCTGCTCCTATCTGTGAGGTCTACACCCACCACCATGCTTCACCCGCCCCCCGCCTGGGGACCGCGATCCGTTCCCTCCACACCGTCTGGATGTCGCGCCGGTGACCGAGTGACGGTTCCGTGTTCCTTCCCTCAGGTTACCCGCTGATGTCCAAAGCCCTGAACGCCACCGGCCGACCGATTGCCTACTCCTGCAGCTGGCCGGCCTACCAGGGAGGTCTCCCTCCCAAAGTGAGTGAGCTCCGTATGGCAGAGTGGGGTCTCTGTGGATGTCCAGGGTTAACAGCTGTGTGTGTGTGTGTGTGTGTTCTACAGGTGAACTACACACAGCTGGGGGAGATCTGCAACCTGTGGCGGAACTACGACGATATTCAGGACTCCTGGACCAGCGTCCTCGACATCGTGGACTGGTTCACTAAGAACCAGGACGTCCTGCAGCCCTCTGCTGGACCGGGACGCTGGAACGACCCTGATATGGTATGGTCCTGTTTATAGAGGAAAGTCTGTCCTCATCATCATCATCTTCCACTGGGCAGATACACCCAGGACAGGACACCAATCTATCGCTGGGCACACAGTCACTCACACAGACACACTCTATATGGGGCAATTTGGAGAATTCAATTCACCTTGATCCATGTTCTTGGACTGTGGGAGGAACCTGGAGGAAACTCACCTGGACACGGGGAGAACATGGAAACTCCACCCAGATTGGGATTCAAACCCGGATTCCCTAGCGCTGAGTGGAGAACATGCTAACCACTAAGCCGCCGTGCCGCCCTAGTGTAAAGATCCATCCATTATCTTCTGCTTTATCCTCTATTAGGGTCGTGGGGGGGGGGGTTCCTCATGCCCACACAGGGGAGAAAGTTTCGGGCGCTGGGCAGATACACCCAGGACAGGGCGCCAATCTATCACTGGACACACACTCACTCACACACACACACACACACTTTATATGGGGAATTTAGAGACTTCAATTGACCTTGATTCATGTTTTTGGACTGTGGAAGGAAACCGGGGACACAGGGAGAACATGGAAACTCCACCCAGATGGTTATTCGAACCGGGAATCCCCAGCGCTGAGAGGAGAACATGCTAAACCACTAAGCCACCCAGCAATGCACTTAATTTATAAATACATTTTATTGAATTTAATCTATTAATATTTAATTATTGTAATCAATTATTTTCTAGAGTGGCACGATGGCTTAGTGATTAGCATGTTCTCCTCCTCTCTGGGTGGAGTTTCCATGTTCTCCCCGTGAACATGGAAACTCCACACGCAGAGACACACACATACACACACACACGAACGCAGAGACACACACACAAATTATTAAAATAGTCGTTAGTTGCAGCCCTAATCATTGTCATCGTCATGTAGGTGTTCTACATCCACAGGGTTCTACGTGCTTTGTTTCCTTCTGTCTGTTAATGAACTTCATTAGAACTCTGCTGTTCTTTGTGTGTGTGTGTGTGTGTTCCGCGGTTCTAGCTGGTGATCGGTAACTTCGGTCTCAGTCTGGAGCAGTCGCGTTCTCAGATGGCTCTGTGGGCGATCATGGCGGCTCCGCTCTTCATGTCCACAGACCTGCGGACCCTGGACAGCAGGGGGCGCTCCATCCTGCAGAACAAAGCCGCCATCGCCATCAGTCAGGATCCTTTAGGCGTGCAGGGGAGACGGCTGCTGAAGGTACACACAGAGACACACACACACACAGAGACACACCCACACAGAGAGAGAGACACACACACACACAGAGACACACCCACACACAGAGAGAGACACGCGCACACACAGGAGAGACACACACAGAGACACGCACACACAGAGAGACACGCACACACAGAGAGACACACACACACACAGAGACACACCCACACAGAGAGAGAGACACACACACACAGAGACACACCCACACAGAGAGAGACACACACACACACACAGAGACACACCCACACACAGAGAGAGACACGCGCACACACAGGAGAGACACACACAGAGACACGCACACACAGAGAGACACACACACACACAGAGACACACCCACACAGAGAGAGAGACACGCGCACACACAGGAGAGACACACACAGAGACACGCACACACAGAGAGACACGCACACACAGAGACACACCCACACAGAGAGAGAGACACGCGCACACACAGGAGAGACACGCACACACAGAGAGACACGCACACACAGAGAGACACGCACACACAGAGAGACACACACACACACAGAGACACACCCACACAGAGAGAGAGACACGCGCACACACAGGAGACACACACACAGAGACACGCACACACAGAGAGACACGCACACACAGAGAGACACGCACACACAGAGAGACACACACACACACACAGAGACACACCCACACAGAGAGAGAGACACGCGCACACACAGGAGAGACACACACAGAGACACGCACACACAGAGACACACACACACACACACACAGAGACACACCCAC
>JAFMOC010000156.1:77500-112500 GCA_019802505.1 Corydoras sp. C115 | reverse complement strand
ACACACACACACAGAGACACACGCACACACAGAGAGAGACACACACACAGAGACACGCACACGCACACACAGACACACACACACACAGAGACACACCCACACAGAGAGAGAGACACACGCACAAACAGGAGAGACACACACACACACACACACACACAGAGACACACGCACACAGAGAGAGACACGCACACACAGGAGACATACACACACACAGACATGCACACACAGACACACACACACACAGAGTCACACAGACATATATATATACACACACACACACAGAGACACACACACAGAGACACACACACACACACACACACACACATAGTCACACAGACACACACACACAGACATATATACACACACACACACACACAGAGACACACACACAGAGAGAGACACACAGAGACACACACACAGAGAGAGACACACACACACACAGAGACACACACACACACACACACACACACAGTTCCGCCTGTTCACACTGTGGTTCTTCCTCTCAGGAGAACAGTGGCATCGAGGTGTTCTGGAGACCTCTGTCCAGTGGAGCCAGCGCCCTGGTGTTCTTCAGCCGGAGGACCGACATGCCGTACCGCTATAAGATTTCTCTTAGAACGCTCAGCTACAAACCAGGAACCTATAAGGTGTGTGTGTGTGTGTGTGTGTGGGGGGGGGGATGTTCTTGTGTTCTGGAGTTTTAAGATAAAATTATTTCATCCACTCAACCTCCATGTCTCCTTTGTGTGTGTGTCTTTGTGTGTGTGTCTTTGTGTGTGTGTCTTTGTGTGTGTGTGTGTGTCTGTCTGTCTGTCTCTGCGTGTGTGTGTCTCTCTGTGCATCTGTGTGTGTGTGTGTGTGTCTCTCTGTCTGTCTCTGCGTGTGTGTGTGTCTCTGTGCATCTGTGTGTGTGTGTGTGTGTCTCTGCGTGTCTCTCTGTGTGTGTGTGTGTCTGTCTCTGCGTGTGTGTGTGTCTCTCTGCATGTCTCTGTGTGTGTGTGTGTGTGTCTGTCTGTCTGTCTCTGCGTGTGTGTGTCTCTCTGTGCATCTGTGTGTGTGTGTGTGTGTCTCTGCGTGTCTCTCTGTGTGTGTGTGTGTGTCTGTCTCTGCGTGTGTGTGTGTCTCTCTGTGCGTCTCTGTGTGTGTGTGTCTGTCTGTCTGTCTCTGCGTGTGTGTGTCTCTCTCTGCATGTCTCTGTGTGTGTGTGTCTGTCTGTCTGTCTCTGCGTATGTGTGCGTCTGTGTGTGTGTGTGTGTCTCTCTGTGCGTCTGTGTGTGTGTGTGTGTCTCTCTGCATGTCTCTGTGTGTGTCTGTCTGTCTGTCTCTGCGTATGTGTGCGTCTCTGTGTGTGTGTGTGTGTCTCTGTGTGCGTCTCTGTGTGTGTGTGTGTGTGTCTCTCTGTGCGTCTCTGTGTGTGTGTGTGTCTCTCTGCATGTCTCTGTGTGTGTGTGTCTGTCTGTCTCTGCGTATGTGTGTCTCTCTGTGCGTCTCTGTGTGTGTGTGTCTCTCTGCATGTCTCTGTGTGTGTGTGTGTGTGTCTGTCTGTCTGTCTCTGCGTATGTGTGTGTCTCTGTGCGTCTGTGTGTGTGTGTGTCTCTCTGCATGTCTCTGTGTGTGTGTGTGTGTGTCTGTCTGTCTGTCTCTGCGTATGTGTGTGTCTCTGTGCGTCTGTGTGTGTGTGTGTGTCTCTCTGTGCGTCTCTGTGTGTGTGTGTGTGTGTCTCTGCATGTCTCTGTGTGTGTGTGTCTGTCTGTCTGTCTCTGCGTATGTGTGCGTCTCTGTGTGTGTGTGTGTCTCTCTGTGCGTCTCTGTGTGTGTGTGTGTGTGTCTCTCTGCATGTCTCTGTGTGTGTGTGTCTCTGCATGTCTCTGTGTGTGTGTGTGTGTGTCTGTCTCTGCGTATGTGTGTCTCTCTGTGCGTCTCTGTGTGTGTGTGTGTGTCTCTCTGCATGTCTGTGTGTGTGTGTGTGTCTGTCTGTCTGTCTGTCTCTGCGTGTGTGTGTGTCTCTGTGCGTCTCTGTGTGTGTGTGTCTCTCTGCATGTCTCTGTGTGTGTGTGTGTGTGTGTGTGTCTGTCTGTCTCTGCGTGTGTGTGTCTGTGTGTGTCTCTCTCTCTGCATGTCTCTGTGTGTGTGTGTCTGTCTGTCTGTCTCTGCGTGTGTGTGTGTCTCTGTGCGTCTCTGTGTGTGTGTCTCTCTCTGCATGTCTCTGTGTGTGTGTGTCTGTCTGTCTGTCTCTGCGTGTGTGTCTCTCTGTGCGTCTGTGTGTGTGTGTGTTTGTGTCTCTCTCTGCGTGTCTCTCTGTGTGTGTGTCTGTCTCTGCGTGTGTGTGTGTCTCTGTGCGTCTCTGTGTGTGTGTGTGTCTCTGTGCGTCTCTGTGTGTGTGTGTCTCTCTGCATGTCTCTCTGTGTGTGTGTGTCTCTCTTTGCGTCTCTGTGTGTGTGTCTCTCTTTGCGTCTCTGTGTGTGTGTCTCTCTCTGCATGTCTCTGTGTGTGTGTGTCTCTCTGTGCGTCTCTGTGTGTGTGTGTGTCTCTCTGCATGTCTCTGTGTGTGTGTGTGTGTGTGTGTCTGTCTGTCTGTCTCTGCATGTGTGTGTGTCTCTCTGTGCGTCTCTGTGTGTGTGTGTCTCTCTGCATGTCTCTCTGTGTGTGTGTCTGTCTGTCTCTGTGTGTGTGTGTGTCTCTCTGTGCGTCTCTGTGTGTGTGTGTCTCTCTCTCTCTGTGTCTCTCTCTCTCTGTGTCTGTCTCTCTGTGTCTCAGGTCTATGACGTGTTCATGGAGAGGTCTGTGTCAGAGCTGAAGGACAGTACGGAGTTCGTTGTCTCTGTGAACCCGTCCGGTGTGGTCATGTGGTACGTGACTCCATCACGGAGGGCGGGGTCGTCTGCGGCGGCAGCTGCTGATCCTCTGCAGTGGTTCTGACTGCACTGATGGGACAGGCACCGGGGACGGGGACGGGGACGGGGACGGGGACACATCACGTCTTCATCTAAAGCACAACGCAAACAGAGTTCTCTTTCCTTTTACACGCAGAGCAATCATCAGGTTAATTAATGAAGTGTCTGTTTAATTAATGAAGCGTCTGTTTAATTAACGAAGCGTCTGTTTAATTGACGAAGCGTCTGCCGATGAAGACGAGCTGCTGAAGGACAGACTCAGCTAATCGATACCGAATCATTCACCTGAATCAGGAACCTGAGGATCAGGGTTTAAACGTTCTGATCATGTTTTTAATAAAACGCTTTATAAACGTCACATCTGAGGTTCTCATTCCCACAGGATGTTCTCCCCGTGTCCACGAGGGTTTCCTCCGGATTCTCCGGTTTCCTCCCACAGTCCAAAAACATGGATCAAGGTCAATTGAGTTCTCCAAATTGCCCCATATAGAGTGTGTCTGTGTGAGTGTGTGTCCTGTGATAGATTGCCCCCCTGTCCTGGGTGTATCTGCCCAGGGTGTATCTGGAAACTCCGCCCAGATTGGGATTCAAACTGGGAATCCCCAGTGCTGAGAGGAGAACATGCTAATCACTAACCAAATGCCACGTTTTTAATGAGCTTTATTTTAAATGAAGTTCTCTCGATGGCCACTAGATGGCAGCAGCGCTGTGCAGGTGGAACGTTAATGAGCCCGGCGTCTGTTCAGAGATCAGATCTCTACAGAATGAAATCAGAACAGAGGTTCTACAGATCAACCTCCATCCATCCATTATCTTCCACTTTATCCTCTATTAGGGTTGCGCGGGGGGGGGGGGGGGGTGTTCTCCATGTCCATCCAGGGGCGAACATTTCGGGCGCTGGGCAGATACACCCAGGACAGGACACCAATCTATCACTGGACACACACTCACTCACACAGACACACTCTATATGGGGCAATTTGGAGATCTCAATTGATCTTGATCCATGTTTTTGGACTGTGGGAGGAAACCTGAGAACCCGGAGGAAACCCACGCGGACACGGGGAGAACAAACTCCACCCAGATTGGGATTCGAACCGGGAATCTCTAGCACTGAGAGGAGAACATGCTAAACACAAAGCCTCTGTGCCACCTAATATACTATTATACTAAGTAGTATTCATAAAATACTATTATAATAAGTAGTATTCATATTGTACTTCTAATATACTATCATACTAAGCAGTATTCATAACATACAATTATAATAAGTAGTATTCATAATGTACTTCTAATATGCTATCATACTAAGTAGTATTAATAATATGCTATCATACTAAGTAGTATTAACAATGTACTATTATAATAAGTAGTATTAATAATATACTATCATACTAAGTAGTATTAATAATGTACTATAATAAGTAGTATCAATAACGTACTATTATAATGAGTAGTATTAATAATATACTATCATACAAAGTAGTATTAATAATGTACTATAATAAGTAGTATTAATAACGTACTATTATAATGAGTAGTATTAATAATGTACTATAATAAGTAGTATTAATAACGTACTATTATAATGAGTAGTATTAATAATATACTATCATACAAAGTAGTATTAATAATGTACTATAATAAGTAGTATTGATAATGTATTATTATAATAAGTAGTATTAATAATGTACTATAATAAGTAGTATTAACAACGTACTATTATAATGAGTAGTATTAATAATATACTATTATAAGAAGTAGTATTAATAATGTACTATAATAAGTAGTATTGATAATGTATTATTATAATAAGTAGTATTAATAATGTACTATTATAATAAGTAGTATTAATAATGTACTATAATAAGTAGTATTAACAACATACTATTATAATGAGTGGTATCAATAATATACTATCATACAAAGTAGTATTAATAATGTACTATAATAAGTAGTATTAATAACGTACTATTATAATGAGTAGTATTAATAATATACTATTATAAGAAGTAGTATTAATAATGTACTATGATAAGTAGTATTAATAACGTACTATTATAATGAGTAGTATTAATAATATACTATCATACTAAGTAGTATTAATAATGTACTATAATAAGTAGTATTAATAACGTACTATTATAATAAGTAGTATTAATAATATACTATCATACTAAGTAGTATTAATAATGTACTATAATAAGTAGTATTAATAATGTACTATTATTATAAGTAGTATTAATAATGTACTATTATTATAAGTAGTATTAATAATGTACTATTATTATAAGTAGTATTAATAATGTACTATTATAACAAGTAGTATTAATAATGTACTATTATAATAAGTAGTATTTAATAACGTACTATTATAATAAGTAGTATTAATAATGTACTATTATAATAAGTAGTATTAATAATGTACTATTGTAATAAGTAGTATTAATAATGTACTATAGTAAGTTGGGTTCTGCTCTGTCGTTGCCACCGGCTCAGAAAAGGCGAGTCCGTGGTGTCAGGACTGAAAGGCAGCAGGAGGATAAGTGTGTGAAGGTGAGGGGGGGGGCGGGGGGGGAACCGGAGCTTGAATGGTAGACGGGCAGATTAAACGAAGGCGGGGTAAAGGCGGGGTAAAGGAGGGGTAAAGGAGGGGTAAAGGAGGGGTAAAGTGGAGAACGCAACGGAAAGCTGGGAAAGAGCGCGTTCATGCCAACCCTCACGTAGACCAACACAGCTGCACAGGGCCGGAGTGACTGCCTGCTACCTCCATGACGCTGCAATCAGCTGCCCCACGTGCACTGAGCGGGCGAGAGAGAGAGAGAGAGAGAGTGTGTGTGTGTGTGTGTGTGTGTGTGTGTGTGTGTGTGTGTGTGTGTGACCGTGACCTTGAGTTTGTAGGTTACACTCCAAATAACTCCTCACCTCATACAGTGTGAGGCATACAGTGTGTGTGTGTGTGTGTGTGTGTGTGTGTGTGTGTACTCGTGGAAAGGGTGGTTTTCTTTTCCACGCTGACTCAGCGTGCAGGGTAATGTGGAATGCCACGTGTTCTGACGTTACACTTTGGAACCGACAGCGTCTCATTAGTTCCTTTGATCTGACCTCCGTCGCTCTGCGGCCGCTCTGACCTACCCGGGGGTGCAGGAGCTGCCGGAGGTTCAGGTGTGTGTGTGTGTGTGTGTGTGTGGGGAGGGGGGCGGAGGGGGTGGTCCATCACAGAGCAGACACTTTGACACTTGTGAGTCTCACCAGCTGGGAGTCCTGAAGCATGCCGCTGGGGTTTGTTCAGTGTGGTGTTTGCATGTTCTCCCTTTGGCAGCGTGGGCTACCTCCAGGTTCTCCTGTTCCCTTCCACAGAACGGGAACTTGGTGGGTTTGTAAGGGGACAAGCGCCTCAGGTGTGAGTCTGAGGCACTGACCCCAGATCAGGTTTACCCTTAAAGATTGCAGTGTGCAGTAGAGCGGGGTGCAGTAGAGCGGGGTGCAGTAGAGCGGCGTGCAGTAGAGCGGCGTGCAGTAGAGCGGCGTGCAGTAGAGCGGTTTACAGTAGAGCGGTGTGCAGTAGAGCGGCGTGCAGTAGAGCGGCGTGCAGTAGAGCGGCGTGCAGTAGAGCGGTTTACAGTAGAGCGGTGTGCAGTAGAGCAGTTTACAGTAGAGCGGTGTGCAGTAGAGCAGTTTACAATAGAGCGGTTTACAGTAGAGTGGTGTGCAGTAGAGCAGTTTACAATAGAGCGGTTTACAGTAGAGTGGTGTGCAGTAGAGCAGTTTACAGTAGAGTGGCGTGCAGTCGAGCGGTTTACAGTAGAGTGGTGTGCAGTAAAGCCGTTTACAGTAGAGCGGTTTACAGTAGAGTGGTGTGCGATAGAGCGGTGTGCAGTAGAGCGGTTTACAGTAGAGCGGCGTGCAGTAGTGCGGCGTGCGGTAGAGTGGTTTACGGTAGAGTGGTGTGCGATAGAGCGGTGTGCAGTAGAGCGGTTTACAGTAGAGCAGTTTACAATAGAGCGGTTTACAGTAGAGTGGTGTGCAGTCGAGCGGTTTACAGTAGAGCGGCGTGCAGTCGAGCGGTTTACAGTAGAGCAGTTTACAGTAGAGCGGTGTGCAGTAGAGCGGTGTGCGGTAGAGTGGTTTACGGTAGAGCGGTGTGCGATAGAGCGGTGTGCAGTAGAGCGGTTTACAGTAGAGCAGTTTACAGTAGAGCGGCGTGCGGTAGAGTGGTTTACGGTAGAGCGGTGTGCGGTAGAGCGGTGTGCGGTAGAGCAGTTTACAGTAGAGCGGTGTGCAGTAGAGCGGCGTGCGGTAGAGTGGTTTACGGTAGAGCGGTGTGCGATAGAGCGGTTTACAGTAGAGCGGCGTGCAGTAGAGCGGTTTACAGTAGAGCGGCGTGCAGTAGAGCGGCGTGCAGTAGAGCGGTTTATAGTAGAGCGGTGTGCAGTAGAGCGGCGTGCGGTAGAGTGGTTTACGATAGAGCGGTGTGCGGTAGAGCGGTTTAAGGTAGAGCGGTGTGCAGTAGAGCGGCGTATGGTAGAGCGGCGTGCGGTAGAGCGGTTTAAGGTAGAGCGGTGTGCAATAGAGCGGCGTATGGTAGAGCGGCGTGCGGTAGAGCGGCGTGCGGTAGAGCGCTGTGCAGTACAGCGGTGTGCAGTAGAGCAGTGTGCAGTCCAGTCTAGAATGTGTGTGATGTTGACTCACAGCTGAGGGACATTCCGTGGAACCCTGGACTATAAAGACGTGGAACATGTGAGCGCTTCGGTCCCGCGACATCCACCTCGGAAATTACAGAGTGCACGTTCCACTCCGCGCCGGACGCCGTCACACCGAAGACATTAATCAGTCGGGAGGACGGAACCCTCAGCAACCTCACGCTCACGGCTCGAGAACGTCCACCTCAGAGAGTGAGACACGGGGACAGCATGACATGAGTTCTCATCACCCGGCTTCTGCTTTTTGTCCTTAGGAACCACCACGGGTGGGGTGTCTGTGTGGGTTTCCTCCGGGTTCTCAGGTTTCCTCCCACAGTCCAAAAACATGGATCAAGGTCAATTGAGTTCTCCAAATTGCCCCATATAGAGTGTGTGCGTGTGTGTGAGTGAGTGTGTGTCCAGTGATAGATTGGCGTCCTGTCCTGGGTGTATCTGCCCAGCGCACGAAACGTTCTCCCCTGGATGGACATGGGGAACCCCACCGCGACCCTAATATAATAGATGAATGAAGAATTATAATATAATAATACTTTAACTAAAAAAATTTGAATTGTTTAAATTATATGTGATATGTATGTTTTAGGGGCGACACGGTGGCTTTAGCATGTTCTCCTCTCAGCGCTAGGGATTCCCGGTTCGAATCCCAATCTGGGTGGAGTTTCCATGTTCTCCCTGTGTCCGCGTGGGTTTCCTCTGGGTTCTCCGGTTTCCTCCCACAGTCCAAAAACATGGATCAAGGTCAATTGAATTCTCCAAATTGCCCCAAATACAGTATGTCTGTGTGAGTGAGTGTGTGTCCAGTGATAGATTGCCCCCCTGTCCTGGGTGTATCTGCCCAGCGCCCGAAACGTTCTCCCCTGGATGTGCATGGGGAACCCCTCCCCCGTTCAGGAAGATAATGGCTGGATGGGGTTCCATGGGACGGGCGGCACAGTGTATTAATGTTTAGCATGTTCTCCACTCAGTGCTGGGGACTTGCGGTTCGAATCCCCATCTGGGTGGAGTTTCCATGTTCTCCCCATGTCCGCGTGGGTTTCCTCTGGGTTCTCTGGTTTCCTCCCACAGTCCAAAACCATGGATCAAGGTCAATTGAATTCTCCAAATTGCCCCATATAGAGTGTGTTTGTGTGAGTGTGTGTCCAGTGATCGATTGGCATCCTGTCCTGGGTGTATCTGCCCAGCACCCGAAACGTTCTCCCCTGGATGGACATGGAGAACCCCCCCCCCCCCCCCATCGCGACCCTAATGGAGGATAAAGTGGAAGATAATGGATGGATGGTCACACGGTGATGTGTGACTGGGAGCTTCCCCAAAGTGCTGCCTCCAATTATTGGAGGTAGTGCGAGGTAGTGCGAGGTAGTGTGAGGTAGTGTGAGGTAGTGTGGGGTAGTGTGAGTGTGAGGTAGTGGGTGTGAGGTAGTGTGAGGTAGTGTGAGTGGGTGTGAGGTAGTGTGAGTGGGTGTGAGGTAGTGTGAGGTAGTGGGTGTGAGGGAGTGTGAGTGGGTGTGAGGTAGTGTGAGGTAGTGTGAGGTAGTGTGAGGTAGTGTGAGGGAGTGAGTGTGAGGTAGTGTGAGGTAGTGTGAGGGAGTGAGTGTGAGTGAGTGTGAGTGAGTGTGAGTGAGTGTGAGGTAGTGTGAGTGTGAGTGTGAGTGTGAGTGTGTGAGTGTGAGTGTGAGTGAGTGTAAGTGAGTGTGAGTGTGAGTGAGTGTAAGTGAGTGTGTGTGAGTGTGAGTGAGTGTGAGTGAGTGAGTGTGAGTGAGTGTGAGTGTGTGTGTGAGTGTGAGTGTGAGTGAGTGTAAGTGAGTGTGAGTGAGTGTAAGTGAGTGAGTGTGAGTGTAAGTGAGTGTGAGTGAGTGTAAGTGAGTGAGTGTGAGTGTAAGTGAGTGTGAGTGAGTGTGAGTGAGTGAGTGTGAGTGTAAGTGAGTGAGTGTGAGTGTAAGTGAGTGTAAGTGAGTGTGAGTGTGAGTGAGTGTAAGTGAGTGTGAGTGTGAGTGAGTGTGAGTGAGTGTGAGTGAGTGTGAGTGTGAGTGAGTGTGAGGTAGTGTGAGGTAGTGTGAGGTAGTGTGAGGTAGTGTGAGGTAGTGTGAGTGAGTGTGAGTGAGTGTGTGTGAGTGAGTGTGAGTGAGTGTGAGTGAGTATGAGTGAGTGTAAGTGAGTGTGAGGTAGTGTGTGTGAGTGGGTGTGAGTGGGTGTGAGGTAGTGTGAGTTAATGTGGGTGAGTGTGAGGTAGTGTGAATGAGTGTGAGGTAGTGTGAGTGAGAGGTAGTGTGAGGTAGTGTGAATGAGTGTGAGGTAGTGTGAGTGTGAGGGAGTGTGAATGAGTGTGAGGTAGTGTGAGGTAGTGTGAATGAGTGTGAGGTAGTGTGAGTGAGAGGTAGTGTGAGGTAGTGTGAGGGAGTGTGAATGAGTGTGAGGGAGTGTGAGGTAGTGTGAGGGAGTGTGAATGAGTGAGAGGTAGTGTGAGGTAGTGTGAATGAGTGTGAGGTAGTGTGAATGAGTGTGAGGTAGTGTGAGTGTGAGGTAGTGTGAGGTAGTGTGAGGTAGTGTGAGGGAGTGTGAATGAGTGTGAGTGAGTGTGAGTGAGTGTGAGTGAATGAGAGGGGGTGTGAGGTAGTGTGAGGTAGTGTGAGGTAGTGTGAGGTAGTGTGAGGTAGTGTGAGGGAGTGTGAGGGAGTGTGAGGGAGTGTGAGTGAGTGTGAGTGAGTGAGTGTGAGTGAGTGTGAGTGAGTGTGAGTGAGTGTGAGGTAGTGTGAGGTAGTGTGAGGTAGTGTGAGGTAGTGTGAGGGAGTGTGAGGGAGTGTGAGTGAGTGTGAGTGAGTGTGAGTGAGTGAGTGTGAGTGAGTGTGAGTGAGTGTGAGGTAGTGTGAGTGAGTGTGTGTGAGTGAGTGTGAGTGAGTGTGAGTGAGTATGAGTGAGTGTAAGTGAGTGTAAGTGAGTGTGAGGTAGTGTGTGTGAGTGGGTGTGAGTGGGTGTGAGGTAGTGTGAGTTAATGTGGGTGAGTGTGAGGTAGTGTGAATGAGTGTGAGGTAGTGTGAGTGAGAGGTAGTGTGAGGTAGTGTGAATGAGTGTGAGGTAGTGTGAGTGTGAGGGAGTGTGAATGAGTGTGAGGTAGTGTGAGGTAGTGTGAATGAGTGTGAGGTAGTGTGAGTGAGAGGTAGTGTGAGGTAGTGTGAGGGAGTGTGAATGAGTGTGAGGGAGTGTGAGGTAGTGTGAGGGAGTGTGAATGAGTGAGAGGTAGTGTGAGGTAGTGTGAATGAGTGTGAGGTAGTGTGAGTGTGAGGTAGTGTGAGGTAGTGTGAGGGAGTGTGAATGAGTGTGAGGTAGTGTGAGTGAGTGTGAGTGAATGAGAGGGGGTGTGAGGTAGTGTGAGGTAGTGTGAGGTAGTGTGAGGTAGTGTGAGGGAGTGTGAGGGAGTGTGAGTGAATGAGAGGGAGTGTGAGGGAGTGTGAGTGGGTGTGAGGGAGTGTGAGGGAGTGTGAGGGAGTATGAGGTAGTGTGAATGAGTGTGAGGTAGTGTGAATGAGTGAGTGTGAGGTAGTGTGAGGTAGTGTGAGGTAGTGTGAGGGAGTGTGAGGGAGTGTGAGGGAGTGTGAGGGAGTGTGAGGTAGTGTGAATGAGTGTGAGGTAGTGTGAATGAGTGAGTGTGAGGTAGTGTGAATGAGTGAGTGTGAGGTAGTGTGAGGGAGTGTGAGGGAGTGTGAGGTAGTGTGAGGTAGTGTGAGGGAGTGTGAGGGAGTGTGAGTGAATGAGAGGGAGTGTGAGGGAGTGTGAGGGAGTGTGAGGTAGTGTGAGGTAGTGTGAGGTAGTGTGAGGGAGTGTGAGTGAGTGTGAGGGAGTGTGAGGGAGTGTGAGGGAGTGTGAGGGAGTGTGAGGTAGTGTGAGGTAGTGTGAATCAGTGTGGAACTCTGAACCTCAGCGTCTCTCTGAATGAGGTGGAGTTTGTCGGCCGGCCGGCAGCGGCTGCTGTTGACTCGGGGTAAAGTCTGCCTCTGTTGCGCTGTAGCGGTTGCCCCGGCAACAGTGTACATGGAGATCTGCACGTTGCCGAAGGGCTCCGCTCAGCCGCACGCTGCCAGGAAGTCAGCTGCCTGAGCGAGAGGAGGCGAGCAGGAGAGGGGTGGCGCCACCGAGCTGAAAGGCTTAAGAACGTGACATCACAGCGGGGCTGTAACATACTGGGAAACACTTAGAGCGGCGCTGTTCTCCGTCTCAGGGGCCCCACCTGAACCGCGGCATGCAGGCGAGGTGCACGGTACGAGGACCAGGCCACACGAGGGACGCGTGGAACAAAAGCCTCATTCATTCATCCATTTCCTAATCTGCTTATCCTGAGCGGGGGCATCAGGGCGCCGGAGACTAACCCAACACTCACAGGGCAAAGGGCTGGGAAAGGCCCCGGACAGGTGGCGGGGTGACACAGGTCGGACACACACACACATATCTATAAGCAAATTAGGTTCTTTGTTTATCCACCAGCATGTCATTCACCTTTAACAGACATGAGGAGAACATGCAAAACTCCACTCAGAAGGTGAGGAAACCCTCGACTCGAACCCGGGACATTCAAGCTGAAGGTCAACCCCCCCCCCCCCCCCCCTGTATATATACTGCATAAGACATGTAACATACCCCCCCCCCCCTACAAATTAGGTCCTTTGTTTACCCCCCTGCATGTCATTCACCTTTAACAGACATGGGGAGAACATGCAAACTCCACTCCTAACTGGACCTGGATCGAACCCAGGACTTTCACGCTGAAGGTCAACCCCCCCCCCCCGTATATGTACTGCATAAGACATGTAACATACCCCCCCCTCGCTTACCCACCAGCATGTCATCGAACTTTAACAGACATGGGGAGAACATGCAAAACTGCACTCAGAAGGTGAGGAAACCCTCGACTCGAACCCGGGACCTTCATGCTGAAGGTCAAACCCCCCCCCCTGTATATATACTGCATAAGACATGTAACATAACCCCCCCCCTACAAATTAGGTCCTTTGTTTACCCCCCAGCATGTCATTCACCTTTAACAGACATGGGGAGAACATGCAAACTCCACTCCCGACTGAACCTGGATCGAACCCAGGACCTTCAACCCCTCCCCATATACATACTGCATAAGACATGTAACATACCCCCCCCTCGCAAATTAGGTCCTTTGTTTACCCCCCAGCATGTCATTCACCTTTAACAGACATGGGGAGAACATGCAAAACTGCACTCAGAAGGTGAGGAAACCCTCGACTCGAACCCAGGACCTTCATGCTGAAGGTCAAACCCCCCCCCACCCCATATACATACTGCATAAGACATGTAACATAACCCCCCCCCCTACAAATTAGGTCCTTTGTTTACCCCCCAGCATGTCATTCACCTTTAACAGACATAGGGAGAACATGCAAACTCCACTCCCAACTGAACCTGGATCGAACCCAGAACCTTCAGGCTGAAGGTCAACCCCCCCCATATACATACTGCATAAGACATGTAATATAACCCCCCCCCCCCTCTCACAAATTAGGCCCTTTGTTTACCCCCAGCATGTCATTGAACTTTAACAGACATGGGGAGAACATGCAAAATTGCACTCAGAAGGTGAGGAAACCCTTAACTCGAACCCGGGAACTTCATGCTGAAGGTCAACCCCCCCCCCTGTATATATACTGCATAAGACATGTAATATAACCCCCCCCCCCCTCTCACAAATTAGGTCCTTTGTTTACCCCCAGCATGTCATTCACTTTTAACAGACATGGGGAGAACATGCAAAACTGCGTACAGAAGGTGAGGATACCCTCGACTCGAACCCGGAACCTTCACACTGAAGGACAACCCCCCCCCCTGTATATATACTGCATAAGACATGTAACATAACCCCCCCCCCCCCCTGAAAATTAGGCCCTTTGTTTACCCCCAGCATGTCATTTACCTTTAACAGACATGGGGAGAACATGCAAATCTCCACTCAGAAGGTGAGGATACCCTCGACTCGAACCCAGGACCTTCACCCTGAAGGTCAAACCCCCCCCCATATACATACTGCATAAGACATGTAACATACCCCCCCCCCCACAAATTAGGTCCTTTGTTTACCCCCAGCATGTCATTCACCTTTAACAGACATGGGGAGAACATGCAAAACTGCGTACAGAAGGTGAGGATACCCTCGACTCGAACCCGGGACCTTCATGCTGAAGGTCAACCCCCCCCCCTGTATATATACTGCATAAGACATGTAACATGCCCCCCCCCTCGCAAATTAGGTCCTTTGTTTACCCCCCAGCATGTCATTCACCTTTAACAGACATGGGGAGAACATGCAAACTCCACTCCCAACTGAACCTGGATAGAACCGGGGACCTTCACCCTGAAGGTCAAACCCCCCCCCCCCCGTATATGTACTGCATAAGACATGTAACATACCCCCCCCACACACACACAGATTAGGTCCTTTGTTTACCCCCCAGCATGTTATTTACCTTTAACAGACATGGGGAGAACATGCAAAACTGCACTCAGAAGGTGAGGAAACCCTCGACTCGAACCCAGGACCTTCACGCTGAAGGTCAACCCCTCCCCCCCTGTATATACACTGCATAAGACATGTAACATACCCCCCCCCACACACACACAGATTAGGTCCTTTGTTTACCCCCAGCACATACCCCCCCCCCCCCCCCAGCAACTGCTGCAGCACCACTGGGACGGCACAGTGGCTTAGTGGTTTAGCATGTTCTCCTTCAGCGCTAGGGATTCCTGCTTCGAATCCCCATCTGGGTGGAGTTTCCATGTTCTCCCCGTGTCCACATGGGTTTCCTCTGGGTTCTCCGGTTTCCTCCCACAGTCCAAAAACATGGATCAAGGTCAATTGAGTTCTCCAAATTGCCCCATATAGAGTGTGTGTGTGTGTGAGTGTGTGTGTCCAGTAATAGATTGCCCCCCTGTCCTGAGTGTATCTGCCCAGCGCCCGAAACGTTCTCCCCTGAATGGGCATGTGGCTTAGTGGTTGGCATGTTCTCCTCTCAGCTCTAGTCATTCCCGGTTCGAATCTCAATCAGGGTGGAGTTTCCATGTTCTCCCTGTGTCCACGTGAGTTTCCTCCGGGTTCTCCGGTTTCCTCCCACAGTCCAAAAACATGGATCAAGGTCAATTCTCCAAATTGCCCCATATAGAGTGTGTGTGTGTGTGTGAGTGTGTGTGTGTCCAGTAATAGATTGCCCCCCTGTCCTGGGTGTTTCTACCCAGCGCCCGAAACGTTCTCCCCTGGATGGACATGAAGAACCCCCCCGTTAATCTGACGGCAGGACTGGCAGTCAGTCTTGCAGCACCTCGTTGGTGAGGAAGTGTTGGGTTCTCCTAACGATGGGAACGAGGTAGTTGTTCCTTTTCACCCCAAAACTCCTCGGCGCTGCCAAACGGAGAGAACGCTGCTGACAATGGCGGCTCTGTCACCGAATCCTCTTCAGCATTGTGACGAGGTAAAACAATCCCCGAGCGTTTGGGGAAATTCCACGATGAGGTAAAGCCCGCCATTCAGCCGCTAATCACAGGATCACCCGGAGAACAAAACACCTCCACCACCAAGAAAAGACCGCGCTGCCACCCGCAGGACGCCCATGACCGCAGGGGCAGCTGCTGCGCACGTACACACCTCCGTGTTCCGCGATCGGAAGTGTGAGGGTATTTAAGAGTATGTCAGGGTATGTGTGAGTATGTGAGGGTATATAAGAGTATGTGAGGGTATTTAAGAGTATGTAAGGGTATGTGTGAGTATGTGAGGGTATATAAGAGTATGTGAGGGTATTTAAGAGTATGTAAGGGTATGTGACAGTATGTGAGGGTATATAAGAGTATGTGAGGGTATTTAAGAGTATATAAGGGTATGTGACAGTATGTGAGGGTATATAAGAGTATGTGCGGGTATTTAAGAGTATATAAGGGTATGTGACAGTATGTGAGGGTATATAAGGGTATGTGAGGGTATATAAGAGTATGTAAGGGTATGTGTCAGTATGTGAGGGTATTTAAGAGTATGTAAGGGTATGTGTGAGTATGTGAGGGTATATAAGAGTATGTGAGGGTATTTAAGAGTATGTGAGGGTATGTGACAGTATGTGAGGGTATTTAAGAATATGTGAGGGTATGTGACAGTATGAGAGGGTATATGACAGTATGAGAGGGTATGTGACAGTATGAGAGGGTATATGACAGTATGAGAGGGTATGTGTGAGGGTATGTGACAGTATGTGAGGGTATGTGTGAGTATGTAAGGGTATGTGACAGTATGTGAGGGTATGTGTGAGTATGTGAGGGTATGTGACAGTATGTGAGGGTATTTAAGAGTATGTGAGGGTATGTGACAGTATGAGAGGGTATGTGTGAGTATGTGAGGGTATGTGTGAGTATGTGAGGGTATGTGACAGTATTTGAGGGTATGTGTGAGTATGTAAGGGTATATAAGAGTATGTAAGGGTATATAAGTGTATGTGAGGGTATATAAGAGTATGTAAGGGTATGTGACAGTATGTGAGGGTATGTGTGAGTATGTGAGGGTATATAAGAGTATGTAAGGGTATATAAGTGTATGTGAGGGTATATAAGAGTATGTAAGGGTATGTGACAGTATGTGAGGGTATGTGTGAGTATGTGAGTATTGTGATGGTATATAAGAGTATGTAAGGGTATATAAGTAAGGGTGTATATGTGAGGGGTATATAAGGGTATGTGAGGGTATATAATATAGGTATATGAGGGTATATGAGTATGTATGTGAGGGTATATAAGGGTATGTGAGGGTATATAAGGTATGTAGGGTATATGTGAGTGTGAGGGTATATAAGTGGTATGTGAGGGTATATAAGGGTATGTATATGACAGTATGTGAGGGTAGGGTATGTGAGGGTATATAAGTGTATGTGAGGGTATATAAGAGTATGTGATGGTATATAAGAGTATGTAAGGGTATATGTGAGTATGTAAGGGTATGTGAGGGTATGTAAGGGTATGTGAGGGTATATAAGGGTATGTGAGGGTATATAAAGAGTATGTATATGTGACAGTATGTGAGGGTATGTGTATGTGAGGGTATGTGTGAGTATGTGAGGGTATATAAGGGTAAGGGTATATAGTATGTGAGGGTATATAAGAGTATGTAAGGGTATGTGTGAGTATGTGAGGGTATATAAGGTATGTGAGGGTATATAAGTGTATGTGAGGGTATATAAGAGGGTATGTGAGGGTATGTGTGATTATGTGAGGGTATATAAGTGTGATGTATGTTAGGGTATATAAGAGTATGTAAGGGTATGTGTGAGTGATGTGAGGGTATATAAGTGTATGTGAGGGTATGTGTGACAGTATGTGAGGGTATATAAGTATGTGAGGGTATGTAAGAGTATGTGAGGGTATATAAGAGTATGTATGAGGGTATGTGTGAGTGAGGGTATGTGACAGTATATAAGGGTATGTAAGGGTAATATATAAGTAGGGTATATAAGGTATGTATGTGAGGGGGTATATAAGGTATGTAATATGTGTGAGTATGTGAGGGTATATAAGTGTATGTAAGGGTATATAAGCGTATGTAAGGGTATGTGTGAGTATGTGAGGGTATGTAAGGGTATGTGAGGGTATGTAAGGGTATGTGAGGGTATATAAGTGTATGTGAGGGTATATAAGTGTATGTGAGGGTTTATAAGAGTATATAAGAGTATGTAAGGGTATGTGGGGGTATATAAGTGTATGTAAGTGTATGTGAGGGTATATAAGGGTATGTGAGGGTATGTGACTGTATGTGTGAGTATGTGAGGGTATGTGAGGGTATATAAGAGTATGTGAGGGTATGTGTGAGTATGTGAGGGTATATAAGTGTATGTAAGGGTATGTGAGGGTATATAAGTGTATGTGAGAGTATATATGTGTGAGTATGTGAGGGTATGTAAGGGTATGTGAGGGTATATAAGAGTATGTGAGGGTATATAAGAGTGTGTAAGGGTATGTGTGAGTATGTGAAGGTATATAAGTGTATGTGAGGGTATCAAAGGGTGTGTGAGGATATATAAGTGTATGTGAGGGTATATAAGAGTATGTAAGGGTATGTGTGAGTATATAAGGGTATGTGAGAGTATATAATTGTATGTGAGGGTATATAAGAGTATGTAAGGGTATGTGAGGGTATATAAGTGTATGTAAGTGTATGTGACAGTATGTGAGGGTATATAAGGGTATGTGAGGATATATAAGCATATGTGAGAGTATGTGACAGTATGTGAGGGTATATAAGTGTATGTGAGGGTATATAAGGGTATGTGAGGGTATATAAGTGTATATGAGGGTATATGAATATGTAAGGGTATGTGAGGGTATATAAGTGTATGTGACAGTATGTGACAGTATGTGAGGGTATATAAGAGTATGTGAGGGTATGTGTGAGTATGTGAGGGTATATAAGTGTATGTGAGGGTATGTGACAGTATGTAAGGGTATGTGTGAGTATGTGAGGATATATAAGGGTATGTGAGGGTATATAAGAGTATGTAAGGGTATGTGTGAGTATGTGAGGGTATATAAGGGTATGTGAGGGTATATGTGTATGTGAGGGTATATAAGAGTATGGAAGGGTATGTGTGATTATGTGAGGGTATGTAAGGGTATGTGTGAGTATGTGAGGGTATATAAGTGTATGTGAGGGTATGTGACAGTATGTGAGGGTATGTGACAGTATGTGAGGGTATATAAGAGTATGTGAGGGTATATAAGAGTATGTAAGGGTATGTGTGAGTATGTGAGGGTATATAAGTGTATGTGAGGGTATATGAGAGTATGTAAGGGTATGTGTGAGTATGTGAGGGTATGTAAGGGTATGTGAGGGTATGTAAGGGTATGTGAGGGTATATAAGTGTATGTGAGGGTTTATAAGAGTATATAAGAGTATGTAAGGGTATGTGGGGGTATATAAGTGTATGTAAGTGTATGTGAGGGTATATAAGGGTATGTGAGGGTATGTGACTGTATGTGTGAGTATGTGAGGGTATATAAGAGTATGTGAGGGTATGTGTGAGTATGTGAGGGTATATAAGTGTATGTGAGGGTATGTAAGGGTATGTGAGGGTATATAAGTGTATGTGAGAGTATATATGTGTGAGTATGTGAGGGTATGTAAGGGTATGTGAGGGTATATAAGAGTATGTGAGGGTATATAAGAGTGTGTAAGGGTATGTGTGAGTATGTGAAGGTATATAAGTGTATGTGAGGGTATCAAAGGGTCTGTGAGGATATATTAGTGTATGTGAGGGTATATAAGAGTATGTAAGGGTATGTGTGAGTATGTGAGGGTATATAAGGGTATGTGAGAGTATATAATTGTATGTGAGGGTATATAAGAGTATGTAAGGGTATGTGAGGGTATATAAGTGTATGTAAGTGTATGTGACAGTATGTGAGGGTATATAAGGGTATGTGAGGATATATAAGCAAATGTGAGAGTATGTGACAGTATGTGAGGGTATATAAGTGTAAGTGTATGTGACAGTATGTGAGGGTATATAAGGGTATGTGAGGATATATAAGCAAATGTGAGAGTATGTGACAGTATGTGAGGGTATATAAGTGTATGTGAGGGTATGTGTGAGTATGTGAGGGTATATAAGTGTATGTGAGGGTATGTAAGGGTATGTGAGGATATATAAGCAAATGTGAGAGTATGTGACAGTATGTGAGGGTATATAAGTGTATGTGAGGGTATGTGTGAGTATGTGAGGGTATATAAGTGTATGTGAGGGTATGTAAGGGTATGTGAGGGTATATAAGTGTATGTGAGATAGAAGTGTATATGATGCTGTATCTATAACTATAGGAGGTGAACGTGCAGGGCAGAATATAACTCTGTGTTTGATATAAACACTGAATTAAACCAGGGTGCAGGATATTAAATTATTATTATTATTATTATTATTATTATAATTAGCAGGGATAAGCCGGGTGGATTTGGGTGAGGCGTCATTTCGTTTCTTGGCGTTTGTTTTGGTGGTGCTCAGCCTCAGACGTGGTGGATTATCAGACGTCCTGACGGCATGAAAACAGCGAGCGCACGGCGTTGCCTTGACACGCAGAACCGACGCTCCCGCCAACTCGCCCCGCCGCACACCGGCAGCGTGTACCGACACATCCGCCTCCCGCGGCTCAAACCCGAACCAACCGCCTCAAACCCGAACCAGTCTGCTCTTCAAACACTCGTTACGCAGCTGGCCTTAACGAGACCACCGCGAGACCTCCAACTTTCTCTCCCCTGCCCCCGGTGGGTGGCCTCCACTTCCCAGACCCTCTCACCACAGGCCATCGTCCTGTAGCCCCAGATCCCGGCGCTGGACGCCGGTGAGGACCCGCCGCGAGGTCCAGACGAGGTCCGTGTTTACGATGAGTGAGGAACGTGGGGACGGTCACCGAGTTTAAAGTTCTAAAGGGTCTGAGAATGTTCCGAGAGGCTCAGACGCGGCGGTCGTAAAGTTGAGACGCCTCTGATAGCAGCTTTAAAAAGTCGTTCATTGATAAAAGTTTATTGCCCCTCTGCCCCCAGCTGAAGCTGCTTTACTCTGATTCACTCTCACTCACACACTCTATATGGGGCAATTTGGAGAACTCAATTGACCTTGAGCCATGTTTTTGGACTGTGGGTCTCATCAGCAAGAACGATGAGACAGCGTACAGAGAAGAAGTACAACGGCTTACGGACAGGTGCAGAACCAACAACCTGTCTCTGAACTTAGACAAGACCAAAGAGATGGTTGTTGACTTCAGGAGGACGAGGCGTGATCACTCTCAACTGAACATCGACGGCTCCGCTGTGGAGATCGTCAAGAACACCAAGTTCCTTGGAGTTCACCTGGCAGAGGATCTCACCTGGTCTCTCAACACCAGCTCCATCGCCAAGAAGGCCCAGTGTTGGTGGTGCTGGTGATGTTGGTTGTGTGGTTGGTGTTGGTGGTGTTGGTGGCGTTGGTGGTACTGGTGGTGTTGATGGTGTTGGTGGTGTTGGTGTTGGTGGTGTTGTTGGTGGTGTTGATGGTGTAGGTGGTGTTGGTGGGGTTGATGGTGTAGGTGGTGCTGGTGGTGTTGATGGTGGTGGTGCTGATGTTGATGGTGGTGTTGGTGTTGGTGGTGGTGGTGCTGATGGTGTTGATGGTGTTGATGGTGGTGCTGATGGTGTTGGTGGTGCTGATGGTGTTGATGGTGTTGGTGGTGGTGGTGTTGGTGGTGTTGGTGGTGCAGACTGCGCTGTGGGTTCAAACTTCAGGTCAATGTTTAACAGACGCTGAGGTTCAGAGTGAAGGTCACACACAGGAACCTCCACCAGCAGCAGCTTTGATCTGCTGACGTAGCTTCTGCTGAGCTGTCTCTGTCTCTGTCTCTGTCTCTGTCTCTGTCTCTGTCTCTGTCGCTGTCTCTGTTACTCTGTCACTCTCTCACTCTGTCACACTGTCACCCTGTCACTCTCTCACCCCGTCACCCTCTCACACTCACCCAGTCACTCTCTCACTCTCTCACCCTTTCACTCTCACGGTCACTCTTTCTCTCACTCTGTCACTCTCGCCCTGTCACTCTCACTGTCACTCTCTCTCACCCTGTCACTCTCTCACACTCACCCTGTCGCCCTCTCACACTCACCATGTCACTCTCTCAAACTCACCCTCTCACACTCACCCTGTCACCCTCTCACACTCACCCTGTCACCCTCTCACACTCACCCTGTCGCCCTCTCACACTCACCCTGTCACCCTCTCACACTCACCCTGTCACTCTCTCTCTCTCACACTCACCCTGTCACCCTCTCACACTCACCCTGTCGCCCTCTCACACTCACCCTGTCACCCTCTCACACTCACCCTGTCACTCTCTCACACTCACCCTGTCACCCTCTCACACTCACCCTGTCACTCTCTCTCTCTCACACTCACCCTGTCACCCTCTCACACTCACCCTGTCACCCTCTCACACTCACCCTGTCACTCTCTCACTCTCTCTCTCACACTCACCCTGTCACTCTCTCACTCTCTCTCTCACACTCACCCTGTCACTCTGTCACTCTCTCTCTCACACTCACCCTGTCACCCTCTCACACTCACCCTGTCACTCTCTCACTCTCTCTCTCACACTCACCCTGTCACTCTGTCACTCTCTCTCTCACACTCACCCTGTCACCCTCTCACACTCACCCTGTCACCCTCTCACACTCACCCTGTCACTCTCACACTCACCCTGTCACCCTCTCACACTCACCCTGTCACTCTCACACTCACCCTGTCACCCTCTCACACTCACCCTGTCACTCTCTCTCTCACCCTGTCACCCTCTCACACTCACCCTGTCACCCTCTCACACTCACCCTGTCACTCTCACACTCACCCTGTCACTCTCACACTCACCCTGTCACTCTCTCTCTCACCCTGTCACCCTCTCACACTCACCCTGTCACCCTCACACTCACCCTGTCACTCTCTCTCTCACCCTGTCACCCTCTCACACTCACCCTGTCACCCTCTCACACTCACCCTGTCACTCTCTCTCTCACCCTGTCACCCTCTCACACTCACCCTGTCACCCTCTCACACTCACCCTGTCACTCTCTCTCTCACCCTGTCACCCTCTCACCCTCACTTTGTCACTCTCTCACTCTGTCTTAAGCTTAACCTTCATTAATCTGAGTTGCTGGCAGGAGTTGGGACGTTCTTCTGGTCCTCACTGTGTGAGGGTTGGATTTTCTGCGTTCCTTCTCTGTGAACACGGTTCTACGTGACGATGCGGAACGGACAGTCCTGTCCGATCTGAGGACTGATGGTTAAAGATCAGAAGATGATTCCTCAGTGATTCAGTTGATTCCTGATTCCTTTCGTGGACGTGTTAAATCCCTGTGCGGGTGAAGCTCCACCGTCCTGTCTCACAAGGACAAAACGTCTCCATGGCAACACGTCCCAGGACGAGAGACACGTGGTCAGACCGATTTAGCCTCAGGAGAACATCAATCGCTCAGCGGCGGGAAACGTCTCAAACACCCGTCCTGCAGAACGTCTGGATCTCATTTTGAACTCGGAACGTTTAGACGGTCATCAGTTTGATCAGACAGCCATGAAAGTGCTTCATCTAGAACATCTGACCGTCGGGTTCTGTCATTTGTAAATCCATCCATCCATTATCTTCTGCTTTATCCTCTATTAGGGTCGCGGGCATGAAGGGGGGAGTTCCCCATGACCATCCAGGGAGAACGTTTCAGGCGCTGGGAAGATCTATCACTGGACACACACACACTCACACACACTCTATATGGGGCAATTTGGAGAATTCCATTGACTTGATCCATGTTTTTGGACTGTGGAAGGAAACCGGAGAACCCGGAGGAAACCCACGCGGACACAGGGAGAACATGCAAACTCCACCCAGATGGGGATTCGAACCGGGAATCCCCAGTGCTGAGAGGAGAACATGCTAAACACTAAGCCACCGTGCCGCTCAGATGCTTTTATTCAAAGCGATTTACAAATGAGGCGGCATGGTGGCTTAGTGTTTAGCATGTTCTCCTCTCAGTACTGGGGATTCCTGGTTCGAATCCCAATCTGGGTGGAGTTTTCATGTTCTCCCCGTGTCCGCGTGGGTTTCCTCCGGGTTCTCCGGGTTCCTTCCACAGTCCAAAT
Organism: Corydoras sp. C115; assembly: GCA_019802505.1. NCBI lineage: Eukaryota > Metazoa > Chordata > Actinopteri > Siluriformes > Callichthyidae > Corydoras > Corydoras sp. C115. The sequence goes on along the minus strand of JAFMOC010000156.1, from coordinate 89,217 downwards.
AGAGTGTGTGTGTGTGTGTGAGTGAGTGTGTGTCCAGTGATAGATTGGTGTCCTGTCCTGGGTGTATCTGCCCAGCGCCCGAAACGTTCTCCCCTGGATGGGCATGGAACCCCCCCCCCCTCGCGACCCTAATAGAGAATAAACCAGAACATAAGGGATCTCGTTCAGACGTTCCTTCAAGGGATCCCACGATGACCCCAAACCCATGGATACGTCTTACTTTCTCACTATACTCGATTCCACTGGACTTCCACTTTCAACGTGAAGGAACCTCGGTTCTACTCCCAGCTCAGATGTCTGAGCTCCTCACCTTCTCCTTCTGGTGTGAACAGACTCCCCGTGGGGGGGGAACGGACCTCCACGGCTTGTATCCACACCGCCTGCTTTTGGGTCACATTCCAGAACCGGGGACCACAGGCGAGGACGGGAACCGAGACTGGTATCTGGTAAAGGTCCCGTTCTGCCTGTCAATCTCCCACTCCATACCAAACCCCGAGACACTTGAACTGTACCCTCGGAGGCCGTAACTTAGTCTTTACTTGGAGGGGTCACGTGACCTTTTCACAGCGTAGAACCGTGGACTTGGACGTGCTGACACCCACCCTGGAATGAGCTTGATTTACAGCCAGGAATATTGATACAGCTTCCACTGATGTTCTTCTGGGATCAGATGCCTTGCAGGAGTGAACCAGACACCATGTTCTCCCTCAGAACCTCCCACGGGACGGTCCAGGGAACGGGGTTAGAAGCCTTCTCCAGAACTCCGAAACACATGAGCACCGGGCCGGCCGGATCCCGTGAGCTCGTCTGTTTACATGCATGTTAAAGAGTTTGGCTGTGGGTTCACGCTCAGGACAGAACCCAGATTGTTCCTCCTGAAGTTGAGGTTCCACAGTCTGCTGGAGGAAAGGTTTCCCACTGAGGCCTCAGCAATGTGATACCGTGATGATTACAACTTCTCCTTTTTAAGAAAGGGTTCCAACACCATCTGTCTGTCTGGAGAACCCGTCCTGTACATCCAGGGGAGAACGTCTCGGGCGCTGGGCAGATGTACCCAGGACAGGATGCCAATCTATCACTGGGCACACGCTCACTCACACAGACACACTCTCTATGGGGCAATTTGGAGAACTTAATTGACCTTGATCCATGGAAACTCCACTCAGATGGGGATTCGAACCTGGAATCCCCAGTGCTGAGAGGAGAACATGCCAACCACTAAGCCACCGTGCCGCCCAAAACATTAACTTGTCCAACCATTACCTACCGCTTTATCCTCTACTAGGGGGAGGGGCAATTTGGGGCAGAAATATATGGGGAAATTTAGAGAATTCAATTAACCTTGATCCAAGTTTTTTGGACTGTGGGAGGAAACCGGGGAACCCGGAGGAAACCCACATGGACACGGGGAGAACGTGCAAACTCCACCCAGATTGGGATTCGAACCGGGAATCTCTAGTGCTGAGAGGAGAACATACCAACCACTAAGCCACCATGCCGCCCAAAACATTAACTTATCTTCCGTTATAACCTCTACTAGGGTCGCGGGGGGAGGGGGGGGGGTTCTACATGCCCATCCAGAGGAGAACGTTTAGGGTACTGGGCAGATACACCCAGGACAGGACACCAATCTATCACTGGACACACACTCACTCACACAGACACACTCTATATGGGGCAATTTGGAGAATTCAATTGACCTTGATCCATGTTTTTGGACTGTGGGAGGAAACCGGAGAACCCGGAGGAAACCCACGCAGACACGAAGAGAACATGCAAACTCCACCCAGATTGGGATTCGAACCGGGAATCCCCAGCGCTGAGAGGAGAACATGCTAACCACTAAGCCACCGTGCCGCCCAAAACATTAACTTATCTTCCGCTTTATCCTCTATTACGGTTGTGGGGGGGGTTCCCCATGTCCATCCAGGGGAGAACTTTTCGGGTGTTGGGCAGATCTATCACTGGACACACACTCACTCACACATACACACACACACACACACACACTCTATATAGGGCTAACTGGACCTTGATCCATGTTTTTGGACTGTGGGAGGAAACCGGAGAACCCGGAAGAAACCCACGTGGACACGGGGAGAACCGGGAATCCATACACAATAGATGACATAAGTCACCGCACGAGGTTCTGCTGTCAGTAACTGATCTGCAGACGGGTTCTAATTGGTCAGCAGGTGGTTGGGTTATCTTTTTTTAGGTCTGTGTGATCTTTAACCTTTGGGCGACATCATCATCATCATTATCATCATCATCATCATCATCATCATCATCATCTGCATCATCATCATCATCTGCATCATCATCATCATCATCATCATCATCATCATCTCCAGCTCTGATGTTCCACAGTTCCAGGTTCCAGCGGGCTTCACCATCATGCTCCACAAACGTCACATATGCTCAGATTTGGCGTCCCGCCACAGGGGGGCGATCTAATCTCATCAGGGACCCTTACTGGTGGGATGTGGCAGGCTGCCCCACATATCACACACATGCCCCCCCGCCCCCCCCCCCCGCACACACACTCTTTCCTCTATTAATGTAACGGCCCACTATTCCTCTAGCGCCACCTACATCACAAAGCCTCCCTGCCCCCGTCCGTCCGTCTGTCCACCGAACGCCCCGAAATCAGAGACATCTGCTGAGCTGCAGGATGGGAGAGATGGTATCTAAAGGTATCTGTTCTTGTTGAGCGGCACGGTGGCTTAGTGGTTAGCATGTTCTCTCAGCATTAGGGATTCCCGGTTCGAATCCCAATCTGGGTGGAGTTTCCATGTTCTCCCCGTGTCTGCGTGGGTTTCCTCCGGGTTCTCCGGTTTCCTCCCACAGTCCAAAAACATAGGTCAACTGAATTCTCCAAATTGCCCCATATAGAGTGTGTCTGTGTGAGTGAGTGTGTGTCCAGCAATAGATTGGCGTCCTGTCCTGGGTGTATCTGCCCAGCGCCCAGGACGTTCTCCCCTGGATGGGCATGGGGAACCCCCCCCTCCCCCAATGACCCTAGTAGAGGATAAAGTGGAAGATAATGGATGGATGGTTAAGTTAATGTTTTGGGCGGCACGGTGGCTTAGTGGTTGGCATGTTCTCCTCTCAGCGCTGGGGATTCAGGTTCGAATCCCAATCTGGGTGGAGTTTCCATGTTCTCCCCGTGTCCGCGTGGGTTTCGTCCGGGTTCTCCGGTGTGTGTGTGTGTGTGTGTGAGTGTGTTTGAGTGTGTGTGTGTGTGTGTGTGTGTGTGTAAGTGAGTGTATGTGTGTGTCTATGTGTATGTGTATGTGTTTGTGTTTGTGTATGTGTTTGTGTATGTGTTTGTTTGTACGTATGTGTATGTGTGTGTATGTGTTTGTATGTGTGTCTATGTGTATGTGTATGTGTTTGTACGTATGTGTGTCTATGTGTATGTGTTTGTGTATGTTTATGTGTTTGTTTGTATGTATGTGTATGTGTGTCTATGTGTATGTGTGTGTATGTGTATGTTTGTGTTTGTGTGTGTGTATGTGTATGTGTGTATGTGTGTGTTTGTGTATGTGTGTTTATGTGTTTGTGTTTGTGTATGTGTGTATGTGTTTGTATGTGTGTCTATGTGTATGTGTATGTGTTTGTACGTATGTGTGTCTATGTGTATGTGTTTGTGTATGTTTATGTGTTTGTTTGTATGTATGTGTATGTGTGTCTATGTGTATGTGTGTGTATGTGTATGTGTGTGTTTGTGTATGTGTATGTGTGTCTATGTGTATGTGTTTGTTTGTATGTGTGTTTATGTGTTTGTGTTTGTGTATGTGTGTATGTGTTTGTATGTGTGTCTATGTGTATGTGTGTGTGTGTCTATGTGTTTGTGTTTGTGTATGTGTATGTGTATCTGCCCAGCGCCTGAAACGTTCTCCCCTGGATGGGCATGGAGAACCCCCCCCCCCCCCACTGTAACCCTAGTAGATGATAAAGCTGAAGGTAATGGATTGATCTTTGAAGTCACCGTGACCCCAAAGCATGCTGGGTCCACCATCATACTTTACAGTTGGCCAGATGTAGTTTTCAGAATGGAATTCGGGGAGTTTTGCAGGTTTCCGGCTTTGAGATGCGGTTTCATCACGTTCACCTTCATTCAGAGGATCCTCTGATTCAGAGCAACCTTCCTGCACTGGGGGTGGGGGTGGGGGTGGGGTGGGGCTGGGGGTGGGGTGTTTGTGGGGGTTGGGTTAAGGATGGGGATGGGGGTTGGTTCTGCTCTCCTTCCAGCAGATGGGGATTTTGGTGTAAAAGGCTTATTGATCTCCCAGATCTCATCCTGACCTCCACAGTTCTCCTGAACCATCGGCAGTGTGGAACCGGAACCATCCCCCATGCCCATCCAGGGGAGAACGTCTCTGGGCACTGGGCAGATAAACCCAGGACAGGACACCCAGGACAAGATGTGCTCCATCTATCACTAGACACTCACACCTACTCACACAGACACACTCTATATGGGGCAATTTGTAGAATTCAATTGACTTGATCCATGTTTTTGGACTGTGGGAGGAAACCCATACGGACACGGGGAGAACATGGAAACTCCACCCAGATGGGGATTCGGACCAGGAATTCCCATTGCTGAGTTTGCATGTTCTCCCCGTGTCCACATGGGTTTCCTCCCACTGTCCAAATCCATGGATCAAGGTGAGCAGTGGGGAACCACCCTCCCCAAGTGGGCTCTGGTCACGCCATGTTTTTAATCTCCTCACGTGGATGTTCTCGTCGGGTGACACGTTCCAGACCTGACTTGCGTCTAAATAAACATGGGTTGCGGGGGGGTTCCCCATGCCCATCCAGGGGAGAACGTCTCGGGCGCTGGGCAGCTACACCCAGGACAGGGCGCCAATATATCACTGGACACACACTCACTCACAGACACACTGTATATGGGGCAATTTGGAGAATACAATTGACTTGATGCATGCTTTTGGACTGTGGGAGGAAACCGCAGAACCCGGAGGAAACCCACGCGGACACAGGGAGAACATGGAAACTCCAGCCAGATGGGCATTCGAACCGGGAATCCCTAGTGCTGAGAAGCGAACGTGCTAACCACTAAGCCACCGTGCCGCCGGATGGCAAGTTCACCCCAAATAATTCCAAAGAAAGAACCGAAGGAGGTCCGGGAGTCGTCGCAGAGGGAGGAGAACAGCCAGGCCGTCAAAGTTTCCGCTGGAACTGCAACCTGGCTCCTGGCTCGGGCTTAAAAAAATGTCAGCGCCATACTTGACCTAAGTGGGATTGCTTCCCCGCACTACGTGGACATGCCATGGCTATAAATGGAACGTCAGGGTTCCAGAGCAGAGCCGCAGTCGGCGCGAGGTGGAGACAAAGACCCCGAGCCCTGCCAACACCCCCGAGGCCCGGAGTCTCATGTTCTACGGTTCTAACCGTTACCGTTTACTGGTTTCGGGTTCAGCCGGTACATGGTGCGCACTGATTGGGCAATCCCCCCCCACCAACCACCCCCTCCCCCCCCAAAAGAGAGAGAGAGTGCACTCCAGTTTCTCTCCGTGTGCCAGTAACCTTGACCTCTCAGAAATTCTGTACCCCTTGAGTCAGCTCTTATTTGAGCTCGGCTCTGTTGGCAACAACAACGTCGCCAGCCGAGGTGACCACGCGTTAGCCGCCCCCCCCCTCCAAAAGCCCCGCGTTCCCCCCCCCCCCCAGCATTGTTCAGCCCCCTGTCTGAATTACAGGCAGTTTAATTTGGGATGGGGGTGAAGTGGACCTCCGGCAGGGAGTGCGGACATGTCTCGGGGTTCTAGCCAGAGGCACGAGTGGAACGTTTGCCTCCTCCTGTGCTGCGCCGTCATATTTTCAGCTCGCTCGTGGTGATGACATTGCCCCGGCCCCACGGCGCATGGGTCAGAGGGGCAACGGGGGGTAAAAGTGAGAGGAGCCAGGGAAAGGCGTGTTAAGGCCTTAGGCCTTAGCATTGACTTTGCCCTACAGGATGAAGAGGGTAAGGAGGATGAGGAGGATGATGAGGATGATGAGGAGGATGAGGATGATGAGGAGGGTAAGGAGGGTGAGGAGGATGAGGAGGATGAGGAGGGTGAGGAGGATGAGGAGGATGGTGTCCTCGTATCCAACCCAGTGTGTGAGTGAGTGCCCAATGACAGATTGGCGCCCTGTCCTGGGTGTCCAGGTTCCAGCTGGATCGCCAACATTAAAGGATCACCATATATGGGAACATCTCAGTGTCTCCTGGAACCACCCTGGAACCACCCTGGAACCCCCGCTCCTCCTCACCATCCTTCAGACCGCCATCGACGTTCCCAAAAGACTTCAGGGCCTGCAGCCGTCTCATTCACAGGACTTTCCTCAAACCCTGGAACAGATTCAGATCCATTCCCTGCGTTCTGCGGCATTAACATCGGGTTCTTCACGGGACGCTCTGAAGCAGGAGGCACGTCCACATACTTTCCTCTCTGGACGGCGTGTCATTGGAGATGTCAGATGTCCGGAGCTGGGTTCCGTTAAGTCATTACGGTTCACAAACACACGGCGGAACGCGATCGCGTCTCTGTTGAGGCCTAATATAGAGATACACTATCTGTAGTCCTGGTGTAAGTAAAGACCGCCGGTCATGAGACCCCACATACACACATACACACACACACACACACATATACACATACACATACACACATACACATATACACACACACATACACACATACACATATACACATACATATACACACACACACACACACATATACACACACACATTCACACATACACATATATACACACATACACACACACACACATATACACACACACACACACACACATATACACATATACACACACACACATTCACACATACACATATATACACACATACACATACACACACACACACATATACACACATACACACACACCCACATACACACACACACTCACACATACACACACATACACTCACACACACACACACATACATACACATGCATACAGACACATACACATACATACACACACACACACACACACACACACACACACACATCTGTTTCCAGTGCCTTGTGGGGACGGGCTTGCACAAACCTTATTTCATTAATATAATTATTGTGATCCCAATCCAAACCCAGTGGCGGCTGGTGCGCAAAGAAATCGAGGGCGGTGCAAAGAAACGAAAAAAATGAAAACAAACGAAAAAAATGAAAACAAACGACAAACGAAAGATTTAAACAAACCAAAAACAAATCTTCAAAAATAGTTTTAATTAAACATGAATTTTGCCCTTCTTTTCTTCTGGCCTGCAAATTTCTCAATAATCCATCCATACATTATCTTCTGGGGGGGGGGGGCATTTCGAATCCCAATCTGGGTGGACTTTGCATGTTCTCCCCGTGTCCACGTGGGTTTCCTCTGGGTTCTCCGGTTTCCTCCCACAGTCCAAAAACATGGATCAAGGTCAATTAAATTCTCCAAATTGCCCCATATAGAGTGTGTATGTGAGTGAGTGTGTGTCCAGCGATAGATTGGCGTCCTGTCCTGGGTGTATCTGCCCAGCGCCCAAAACGTTCTCACCCTGGATTGGCATGGGGAACCCCCCCCCGCGACCCTAATAGAGGATAAAGCGGAAGATAATGGGTGAATGGATTTACCTTGAATCCTTGTTCTAGGTGGGACCTAGAACCCGGAGGAAACCCACGAGGACACTGGGAGAACTCAAGCCATCCCAATTATTTCAACGTTCTGTAAAATGTCCGGATGTTTGTTCTGCTGAACTCTGGAACGTCGAGACGTTCGTCATTTGGTGGAAACTCCGGAAGTCACACCTTCGACAAACACTGACTCTAAATTCATCTCCCAGTTCAGACTGCAGCTCAGCAGGTTCCACACCTGACCCTCACTCACAGGTTCCACACCTGACCCTCACTCACAGGTTCCACACCTGACCCTCACTCACAGGTCCCCCCCCACACCTGACCCTCACTCACAGGTTCCACACCTGACCCTCACTCACAGGTTCCACACCTGACCCTCACTCACAGGTCCCCCCACACCTGACCCTCACTCACAGGTTCCACACCTGACCCTCACTCACAGGTTCCACACCTGACCCTCACTCACAGGTCCCCCCACACCTGACCCTCACTCACAGGTTCCACACCTGACCCTCACTCACAGGTTCCACACCTGACCCTCACTCACAGGTCCCCCCACACCTGACCCTCACTCACAGGTTCCACACCTGACCCTCACTCACAGGTTCCACACCTGACCCTCACTCACAGGTCCCCCCACACCTGCCCCTCACTCACAGGTTCCACACCTGCCCCTCACTCACAGGTTCCACACCTGACTCTCACTCACAGGTTCCACACCTGACCCTTACTCACAGGTCCCCACACCTGATCCTCACTCACAGGTCCCCCCACACCTGACCCCCACTCACAAGTTCCACACACCTGACCCTCACTCACAGGTTCCACACACCTGACCCTCACTCACAGGTTCCACACACCTGACCCTCACTCACAGGTCCCCCCACACCTGACCCTCACTCACAGGTTCCACACACCTGACCCTCACTCACAGGTCCCCCCACATCTGACCCTCACTCACAGGTCCCCCCACACCTGACCCTCACTCACAGGTTCCACACCTGACCCTCACTCACAGGTTCCACACCTGACCCTCACTCACAGGTTCCACACCTGACCCTCACTCACAGGTCCCCCCACACCTGACCCTCACTCACAGGTCCCCCCACATCTGACCCTCACTCACAGGTTCCACACCTGACCCTCACTCACAGGTCCCCCCACACCTGACCCTCACTCACAGGTTCCACACACCTGACCCTCACTCACAGGTTCCACACCTGACCCTCACTCACAGGTCCCCCCACACCTGACCCTCACTCACAGGTTCCACACACATCTGACCCTCACTCACAGGTCCCCCCACACCTGACCCTCACTCACAGGTTCCACACACATCTGACCCTCACTCACAGGTCCCCCCACATCTGACCCTCACTCACAGGTCCCCCCACACCTGACCCTCACTCACAGGTTCCACACCTGACCCTCACTCACAGGTCCCCCCACACCTGACCCTCACTCACAGGTTCCACACCTGACCCTCACTCACAGGTTCCACACACCTGACCCTCACTCACAGGTCCCCCCACACCTGACCCTCACTCACAGGTCCCCCCACACCTGACCCTCACTCACAGGTTCCACACCTGACCCTCACTCACAGGTTCCACACCTGACCCTCACTCACAGGTGCCACACCCACAGAACCATATGACATCACAGCTCATCTCTCTGACCTGTCAACACACACACACACACACACACACACACACACACACATACACACACTCAGTCGATTACAAAATCAATTCTAAAACTCAAGTCAAAGATTAAAGATAAAGTTGAGGAGGTGAAGTTTGGATGTTTGGTATGTTCTTCTCAGTCTCATGACCTCTTGACTGACGCTGTGTATCCTGTGTATACTGTATGTATGAAGCTCCACCCCCTCAGAGCGCCAGCGGTTTTCAGTTTACAAACCAAACATTTCACAAGAACGCTGATTCAATTACACTCCATTCAGTTTGACATTATTTACCAGGTATGTGAGCAGACTGCCAAGTGTGTGAGTGTGTGTGTGTGTGTGTGTGTGTGTGTGTGTGTGTGTGTGTGTGTGTGTGTGTGTGTGTGTGTGTGTGGGAGCATGTGTAATTGGTGTGTGTGGGAGCATGTGTAATTGGTGTGTGTGTGTGTGTGTGTGTGTGTGTGTGTGTGTGTGTGTGTGTGTGTGGGAGCATGTGTAATTGGTGTGTGTGGGAGCATGTGTAATTGGTGTGTGTGTGTGTGTGTGTGCATTTGTGTAACAATGTCTGTCTGTGTGTCTGAGCATGTGTATTTGGTGTGTGTGAGAGTGCGTGTGAGTGTTTGTTTGTGTGTGTGTGTGTGTGTGTGTGTGTGTGTGCGAACATATGTATTTGATGTGTGTGTGTGTGTGTATAACTGTGTGTGTTAATGTGTATCTCTGTGTGTGTGAGAGATGGAGAGTGTGTAAGAGTGTGTGTGTGTGTGTGTGAGAGAGAGAGCATGTGTATCTGATGTTTGTGTGATAGTGTGTATGTTTTTTAGTGTCTGTGTGTATGTGTGCGTGTGTGTGTGTGTGTGATAGAGTGTGCATATGTATGTGTGTGTGTGATAGACTGTGTGTATATGTGTGTGTGTGTGTGTGTGTGATAGACTGTGTGTATATATATGTGTGTGTGTGTGTGTGTGTGATAGACTGTGTGTATATATGTGTGTGTGTGTGTGTGATAGACTGTGTGTATGTTTGTGTGTGTGTGTGTGATAGAGGGTGTGTATGTGTGTGTGCGTATTTGTGTGTGTGATAGGTATGTATGTATGTATGTGTGTGTGTGTGTGATAGAATGTGCGTATGTATGTGTGTATGTGATAGTGTGTGTGTATGTATGTGTATGTGTGTGTGTGTCATAGAGTATGTGTATGTGTGTGATAGACTGTGTGTATGTGTGTGTGTGTGATAGAGTGTATGTATGTGTGTATGTGTGTGTGTGTGTGTGTGTGTGTGTGTGTGTGTGTGTGTATGATAGAGTATAGGTATGATAGGTATGTGCCCTCATTTGCATATTAGGTGTAACATGTCAAAACAGCGTTTTCATTTGGAATAGTGGAAACAAATTTTTAGAGATCTGCAATTCAATTCTGACGATTTATAAAAGGAATTGTAGATATCGTTAATACAATTATCACTAATAACAATATAATTATCACTAATAACAATATAATTATCACTAATAAAAACTGCCATTTCAGATATCTTATATGACACTTTTACTAGGTACAATTATGGCTTAGTGGTTGGCATGTTCTCCTCTCAGCACTGGGGATTCCCGGTTTGAATCCCAATCTGAGTGGAGTTTCCATGTTCTCCCCGTGTCCACGTGGGTTTCCTCTGGGTTCTCTGGTTTCCTCCCACAGTCCAAAAACATGGATCAAGTCAATTGAGTTCTCCAAATTGCCCCATATAGTCTATGTCTTGTGTGTGAGTGTGTGCCCAGTGATAGATTGCCCCCCTGTCCTGGGTGTATCTGCCCAGCGCCTGAAACATTCTTCCCAGTCCTGACGGTGTGTGTTCTTCAGCAGTGGCGTCCATTTGAAACCAGGTGGAGATGTTCTCCATGTTCTGCGGGGTGGAAGATGGGATGATGTCCTGAAAAGACCTGAACTAGATTTATGGTGTTTATTTGCTGGAGGCTTTCAGATCAGCGCGGAACGTCTCCAACCGCCATAAATCAGGCCGTCCCGACATACACACGTCCATGTCTGCCGCAGATCAAAGACAACACGCAGGTTTAACAGAACACAACACAAGTATGAGGACGCCCTTACGTCACGTCCCACCTACAGGAGCTCGGAACACTTCCCTTTTTAATTACTTCCATCCATCCATTAACTTCCACTTTATCCTCTATTAGGGTCGTGAGGGGGTTCTCCATGCCCATCCAGGGGAGAACGTTTTGGGCGCTGGGCAGATACACCCAGGACAGGGGGGCAATCTATCACTGCACACACTCACTCACACAGACACACTCTACATGGGGCAATTTGGAAAATTCAATTGATTGATCCACGTTTTTGGACTGTCGGAGGAAACCGGAGAAC
>JAFMOC010000156.1:67500-72500 GCA_019802505.1 Corydoras sp. C115 | reverse complement strand
TATTCGGTGGGGGGGGGGGCTCTCATTCGGCTCTAGTCAGTGATGCCGGAGTCACATGACGCACCGTGTCAATCAAACTCGGGTTAGTAATTAATGACTGTGCTTTATTAACTAACTGTTCTCGTGTCTGCTTCTTTGGAGGTGTGGTCAGATCTTCATCCACGGTTGGTCCACAGTTGGTCCTGCAGGACGTTCTCAATGGACTTATAGTGTTTTCAATTGTTAAATACGGGTCACATGATCATCACACGGTCTGTACATGGCTGTCCTACACTGTTGATGCTGCCCCCCCCCCCCCCCCCGCTCAAGAAGGACGAGTCCCCCACTGAGTCTCGGTCCTCACAAGGATTCTTCCTTAAGATATCAACATAACAGGGAGTGTGGGGGGGGGAGGTTTCCCCATGTCCATCCAGGGGAGAACGTTTCGGGCACTGGGCAGATACACCCAGGACAGGACACCAATCTATCGCTAGACACACTCACACACACACACACACACACACACTCTATATGGGGCAATTTGGAGAATTCAATAGACCTTGATCCATGTTTTTGGACTGTGGGAGGAAAGCGGAGAACCTGGAGGAAACCCACGCGGACACGGGGAGAACATGGAGACTCCACCCAGATTGGGATTCGAACCAGGAATCCCTAGTGCTGAGAGGAGAACATGCTAATCACTAAACTACCGTGCCATTCATCCATTATCTTCTGCTTTATCCTCTACAAGGTTCGCGGGGGGAGGGGGGTTCCCCATGCTCATCCAGGGGAGAACGTTTAGGGCGCTGGGCAGATAGACCCAGGACAGGACGCCAATCTATCACTGGACACACACTCACTCACACAAACACACTCTATATGGGGCAATTTGGAGAATTCAATAGACCTTGAATCTATGTTTTTGGACTGTGGGAGGAAACCGGAGAACCCGGAGGAAACCCACGCAGACACGGGGAGAACATGGAGACTCCACCCAGATGGGGATTCGAAACTGAATCACCAGCGAGGAGAGGAGAACATGCCAACCACTAAGCCATCGTGCCGCCCTATATATATATATAACTTGGTTTGGTTCTTTGGATACGAGCTGCAGTGGGCTTGTGTTCTAATCCCAGACACACAGACAACTTCACGAGGTGACCTCCACTGAGCCCTGACCTCGAACCCACGGAACACCGACGTGAGGAATTCCGGTGGCTCACCAGGCCATGACATGCCCTTCAGCACCTGTTCTGCTAAACACACTGATGCCCTGTGGCATGCACAGGTTCGAACCCCCCGGGTCAGACCGTCTGTCCCTCTGAATAAATAAGTCCTGACCTTTAAAGCCAAAAAAAGAAAACACAGCTCCGTTTTCTTCTCGTTATAAATGACTACCATTACTGTCATCCATTATCTGCCGCTTTATCCTTTATGAGGGTCGGGGGGGGGGGGGGGTCCATGTTTTTGGACTGTGGGAGAAAACCGGAGAACCCAAAGGAAACCCACGCGGACACGGGGAGAACATGCAAACTCCACCCAGATTGGGATTTGAACCGGGAATCCCTAGCGCTGAGAGGAAAGCACAGTGGCACATCTGGGTGGAGTTTCCATGTTCTCCCCGTGTCCGCGTGGGTTTCCTCTGGGTTCTCCGGTTTCCTCCCACAGTCCAAAAACATGGATCAAGGTCAATTGAATTCTCCAAAATTGCCCCATATAGAGTGTGTCTGGGTGAGTGAGTGTGTGTCCAGCGATTGGCGTCCTGTCCTGGGTGTATCTGCCCAGCGTCCGAAACGTTCTCCCCTGGATGGGCATGGGAAACCCCCCCCGTGACCCTCATAGAGGATAAAGCGGAAGATAATGTATGGATGAAGACAGGGGCAGCACAGTGGCTTAGTGTTTAGCATGTTCTCCTCTCAGCGCTGGGGATTCCCGGTTCGAATCCCAATCTGGGTGGAGGTTTCATGTTCTCCCGTGTCCGTATGGGTTTCCTCCAGGTTCTCCGGTTTCCTCCCACAGTCTAAAAACATGGATCAAGGTCAACTGAATTCTCCAAATTGCCCCATATAGTGTGTGTCTGTATGAGTGAGTGCGTGTCCAGTGGCAGATTGGCATCCTGTCCTGGGTGTATCTGCCCAGCACCCGAAACGTTCTCCCCTGGATGGGCATGAAGGGGAACCTCCCCCCCCCCCCCCGTGACCCTAGTAGAGGATTAAGTGGAAGATAATGAATGAGTAAATGATTTAAATGCTCTAAATTGCCCCATATAGAGTGTGTCTGTGTGAGTGAATGTGTGTCCAGTGATAGATTGGCGTCCTGTGCTGGGTGTATCTGCCCAGCGCCCGAAATGTTCTCCCCTGGATGGGCATGGAGAACCCCCCCCGCGACCCTAATAGAGGATAAAGCTGAAGATAATGGATGGATGGATGGTTCCTCATACCAAACAGATGGAACCAGGATCTGCTCATCATTCATGAGTCAGCGGGTCGTGATGAAGCCGTGGCGACGTGTTGGTGTTAGGTCTGTATGATTTACTGTAACAGCTGAACACTGTCCAGATGACGGAGACCAACGCTAATGATGACGGTCTATAGAACTGTCCTTGGATCAGGTTCTTATTCTGACCCCTCCCCCCCCATTTTAGTTCCACCAAAGGTTCATGTTAATGCTGATCTAGCTGTTTTGCACATTTGAAGCTGTTCTTTTGATCTTCTTTGATGGTCTACGTACTGTTCGTACAAGCGCCTCAAACCTGTGGCTTCTCTTAATTGTTCATTCAGATTAGATTAGATTAGATTAGATTAGATTAGATTAGATTAGATTAGATTAGATTAGATTAGATTAGGGGCTTGGTGGTTGGCTCGTTCGCCTCTCTCTTCACGCTAGGGATTCCCGGTTCGAATCCCCATCTGGGTGGAGTTTCCATGTTCTCCCCGTGTCTGCGTGGGTTTCCTCCGGGTTCTCCGGTTTCCTCCCACAGTCCAAAAACATGGATCAAGTCAATTGAATTCTCAAAATTGCCCCATATGGAGTGTGTCTGTGTGAGTGAGTGTGTGCCCAGCGATGGATTGGCGCCCTGTCCTGGGGGTATCTGCCCAGCGCCTGAGATGTTCTCCCCTGGATGGGCATGGGGAACCCCACCGCAACCCTAATAGAGGATAAAGCGGGAGATAATGAATGAATGATTAGATTAGATTCAACTTTATTGTCATTGTGCAGAGTACAAGTACAGGCCAATGAAATGTAGTGAGCATCTAACCAGAATTATAATATATATCCATCCATCCATTATCTTCAGCTTTATCCTCTATTGGGGGGGGGGGGGGGGGGTTCCCCATGCCCATCCAGGGGAGAACATTTCGGGCGCTGGGCAGATACACCCAGGAAAGGACACCAATCTATTGCTGGTTACACACACTCACTCACACAAACACACTCTATATGGGGCAATTTGGAGAATTCAATTGACCTTGATCCATGTTTTTGGACTGCGGGAGGAAACCGGAGAACTCGGAGGAAACCCACACGGACACGGGGAGAACTTGGAAACTCCACCCAGATTGGGGTTCAAACTTGAATCCCCAGTGCTGAGAGGAGAACATGCCAACCACCAAGCCACCGTCCTACTATAGGAACCATTCAAGTTTAAGTACATCGTTACAAAGCAGCTTTACAGAGTTATAAGCCTTTAAATCCCCAAAGAGCAAGACGAGGAGACAGCGGCAAGACAAAACTCCCTGTATGTTGATATCTTAAGGAAGAAACCTTGTGAGGACCGAGACTCAGTGGGGGACTCGTCCTCCTTGAGTGCGGGGGGGGGGGGGGGGGGGGGGCAGCATCAACAGTGTAGGACAGCCATGTACAGACCGTGTGATGATCATGTGACCCGTATTTAACAATAGGAAACTCTATAAGTCCATTAAGGACGTCCTGCAGGACCAACTGTCCAATAGAACTCAAGGTTCCATCCTGTAACCGTTGTAGCTGCAGTTATTCAGCAGAACCATGGATAGACATTCAACGTTCTCCTATATCTTCAGATCTTCAGGACGAGTTGATTGGTGTAGTAGACATTGGATCCCAACTGTCAGCGAGAGGTTGGGACAGAACGTGTAGAACATTACGATGTGATGGAGACCAGACACATTCCTCACAATGCCGTAAAAGTCTCATTAGAGATAACGACAGTCACGAGAACATATCAGACACTATGAGACATCTGAAAGCATCTTTTGTATAAATGTTGACCCCCCCTCCCTCCCCCCACTGAAGAACCCAGTGTAGACACAGACATGAATAAAACCCTCTAGTCAGTGTGAGTGAGGGAACAACATGGTTCTCCACAGTTCCATCACCTGTTAACTATGTTCCTGTGTTGCAGGAACTCAACAGGAACTCCACTGAGGAACGTCCTTGATCAGTCCGCATTGTTCTGGAACTCACATGAAGATCTCAAGCTCAAAGATCTCCCCATGCCCATCCAGGGGAGAACGTTTCGGGCAGACACACCCAGGACAAGGGGGCAATCTATCACTGGACACTCACTCACTCACACAGACACACTCTCTATGGGGCAATTTGGAGAATTCAATTCACCTTGATCCATGGAAACTCCACCCAGATTGGGATTCAAACCTGGAATCCCCAGCGCTGAGAGGAGAACATGCTAATCATTAAGCCACCCAAAGATATATATATATATATATATATATGACATCATCACAGCATCATGTGATCAGTTAAGCACCGTGTGAACGGATCAAACCCAGGATTTTAAATCAGAGAGGGATTGTTTTGTCTGGGCGTTCCGTTGGGTTCTCTGTGGGTTCTCTGTGGGTTGTCTGTGGGTTCTCTGTGGGTTATCTGTGGGTTCTCTGTGGGTTCTCTGTGGGTTCTCATGTTGGGTTCTCTGTGGGTTGTCTGTAGGTTGTCTGTGGGTTCTCTGTTGGGTTCTCTGTGGGTTCTCTGTTGGGTTCTCTGTGGGTTCTCTGTTGGGTTCTCTGTGGGTTCTCTGTTGGGTT
>JAFMOC010000156.1:40000-62500 GCA_019802505.1 Corydoras sp. C115 | reverse complement strand
GTCGAGAGCCTCTGATTGGACCGCCACTGATTCGGTTTCAGCATCTTCTCCTGACCTCACGACCTCTCATGAGCTTCTGATGACCTTCTCGCTCATTAATGCTCCATGTTAAAGAGCGAAGGCGGCACAGTGGCTTAGTGGTTAGCATGTTCGCCTCTCAGCGCTAGGGCTTCCCGGTTCGAATCCCCATCTGGGTGGAGTTTCCATGTTCTCCCCGTGTCCGCGTGGGTTTCCTCCAGGTTCTCCGGTTTCCTCCCACAGTCCAAATACATGGATCAAGCTTAATTGAATTCTCCAAATTGCCCCATATAGAGTGTGTCTGTGTGAGTGAGTGTGTGCCCAGTGATAGATTGGCGTCCTGTCCTGGGTCTATCTGCCCAGCGCCCGAAATGTCCTGTATCCCTAGCGCTGAGAGGAGAACATGCTAATCACTAAGCCACCATGCTAAATATTCCATCCATCCATTATCTTCCACTTTATCCTCTATTAGGGTTGTGGGGGGGGTTCCAAATGCCCATCCAGGAGAGAACGTCTCGGACACATCTCGGGCACCCAGGACAGGACGCCAATCTATCACTGGACACACACTCACACAGACACACTCTATATGGGGCAATTTGGAGAACTCAATTGACTTGATCCATGTTTTTGGACTGTGGGAGGAAACCGGAGAACCCGGAGGAAACCCACGCGGACACGGGGAGAACATGGAAACTCCACCCAGATGGGGATTTGAACCGGGAATCCCTAGCGCTGAGAGGAGAACATGCCAACCACTAAGCTACCGTGCCGCCCTTTATTAGAACAGACGGGTTTATTTTATCAGCTGTAATGAGCCGTTGAACGGAAGCACAAAGCATCACGCCGTCGCAGAACGCCAACGCGATCCAACGGAACCGAAACGTTCACGCAACGCACTGCGGGTTCCGCTCCTCCATAGAAAATGTGCTATCGTTCGAAAATAAATATGTTTTATTAGACCAACGATTAAAATATTTACATATAGAGTAAATAAATAAAGATAACGAGTCTGTTCTCTCATGACAACCAGGCGGATGGCGGATGGTCTACATCAGTGCTGCGTCTTCCATCCGGGAAACCCAGGGGGTAGGGACGGTTCCGTATAGTCCTGATCCCGATGCGTCCCTGGTGACTGGTGAGTGGAAGCAGGTCTACAGAGCGTGTCGGTTCTCAGGAAGACAGATCGGATACGGGAATGTAGTCTCTTAGACCTCGACACGTTCATCAGAATGTGGACACCTGGACGGCGGAACATCAGCTGGTTCGGAACATCTCCTCAGAGAGCTCCCTGCATGGACACGGACATCCAGAAACACGTCAACGATGTTGAGATTAGGATTGGGATTTGATCCGATAGAGAGGTGTGTCCCTCTCCGTAGAACCCCAGGTTGGGATGGATTGATGGGGTGTCCACATTCTTATGGCCGCACGGTGCAGAGGCATTCGATATGCAGGCAGGATAAATACTGAATACAGGTTGAGAACCAGTGGGGACCCAGTGGGACCTGGTGGGGACCCGGTGGGGACCCGGTGGGAACTGGCGGGAACCGGTAAGAACCGGTGGGGACCGTCATTCCAGAGGTCTGATGTAGAACAAAGAGCAAACGAAATCTCAAGTAGTCATCTGTCTTTCAGTGGAGAACATGTCAAGTCACAAACGAGTGGTTTCAAAACGAAGCCGATGAGACCCAGGTCCTCCATCCATCCATCATCTTCTGCTTTATCCTCTACTAGGGTCTCTCCCCATGCCCATCCAGGGGAGAACGTTTCGGGCGCTGGGCAGATACAAGTTCCAAACTGGGTGGAGTTTCCATGTTCTCCCCGTGTCCACGTGGGTTTCCTCCAGGTTCTCCGGTTTCCTCCCCCAGTCCAAAAACATGGCTCAAGGTCAATTGAGTTCTCCAAATTGCCCCATATAGAGTGTGTTTGTGTGAGTGAGTGTGTGTCCAGCGATAGATTGGCGTCCTGTCCTGGGTGTATCTGCCCAGCGCCCGAAACGTTCTCCCCTGGATAGGCATGGGGAACTCCCCCCCCCATCCCCTCTGCGAATATGGAAAATGGATGGATGGAGTACCATGAGAGTTCCATCCATCCATTATCTTCTGCTTTATCCTATATTAGGGTCGCGGGGGGGTTCCCCATGCCCATCCAGGGGAGAACGTTTCGGGCGCTGGGCAGATACACCTAGGACAGGACACCAATCTATCACTCACTCACACAGACACTCTATATGGGGCAATTTGTAGAATTCAATTCAGCTCGAATCCAAGTTTTTGGACTGTGGGAGGAAACCGGAGAACCGAGAGGGAACCCTCGTAGACACGGGGAGAACATGGAAACTCCACCCAGATTGGGATTCGAACCTGAATCCCCAGTGATGAGAGGAGAACATGCCAACCACTAAGCCACCGTGCCGCCCCTCCTCCTCCTCCTCTTCCTCCACGTTAAAAACCAAACCAAGAAGAAAGTAAAAGCAGGACGATCCAGTGATGACGCGCCGATGGCGAGCGCCTCCCTCGTCCTCCTCCAGTCCGTTTAGCAGCATTGCTGTTAATACTGTAGTCTTTAGATGTACACATTTACAGGATGGGTTCGAGAAAGGGGAGGAGCCTCCGTCCTCTCGTGCTCAGTCCACAGGAATGCTTCCGGAGTCCAGGGCTCGACCGGAGCTGAAAGTCCAAAGTGCCTCGTTTTGAATTTCCGCCAAAAAAACTTCTTCATCTCAGAACTGGAAGCCATCACCTCCTCATCTTCTGGGTTTATCGCACCTGGACAGAGAGGACAGGACAAGAGGACACACATCAGAGGGGCGTCGTCTAATGCTCCCACTGGCCCCTCCAAATGATGACATCACACAGGAAACACATTCTATAGGAAGGGAGGAGCCTAACGACCCACACTTCACATAAAGATGATGGTTCTATAGGGAGGGGCGGCACGGTGGCTTAGAGGTTGGCATGTTGTCCTCTCAGCGCTAGGGATTCCCGGTTCGAATCCCCATCTGGGTGGAGTTTCCATGTTCTCCCCGTGTCCGCGTGGGTTTCCTCCGGGTTCTCCAGTTTCCTCCCACAGTCCAAAAACCTGGATCAAGTCAATTGAGTTCTCCATATTTGCCCCATATAGAGTGTGTGTGTGAGTGAGTGTGTGTCCAGTGATAGATTGCCCCCCTGTCCTGGGTGTATGTGCCCAGCGCCTGAAACGTTCTCCCCTGGATGGGCATGGGGAACCCCCCGCGACCCTAGTAGAGGATAAAGCTGAAGATAATGGATGGATGGGTTCTATGGGGAACCATCAACATTCAGAGGAGCCATTTGCTTGCCCACATGGTTCTGTGCATGGTGAAATGGTTCCTCAAAGTGTCATTCGGTTCTATATCTATATTCTTATAAAGGCTGGACGTGTTCGTTAGTGGCGCCCCCGGCAGGTACCGCTATCCTGCTACATGTTCCTACCCAAGCAGGAGCTAAAAGGTCTGTAAGTGCTGTAGGAACTTTTTTGCGTTCTAGGAACTTCTGGTTCTGATCTGAAGGTTCTGATCTGAAGGTTCTGATCTAAGGGTTCTGATCTAAAGGTTCTGATCTAAAGGTTCTGATCTGAAGGTTCTGATGTACTCATGCACGTTCTGAAAGCAGTTCATGGATGAAGGACAGCACATCGACTGGAATGGAACTACAGCCTTTAATGTTTTGAAAAACACACACACATACACACACACACACACATACATACACACTCAGACACACACACATACACACTCAGACACACATACATATACACACCCATACATACATATACACACATACATACACACTCAGACACACATACACACTCAGACACACACAGACATACATACATATACACACACACACACACACAGACAAACACACACATACATATACACACACATACATACATATACACACACACACATACATACACACTCAGACACACACACATATACACACACATACACACTCAGACACACACAGACATACATACATATACACACACACACACACAGACAAACACACATACATACACACACACACACAGACATACACACACATACAGATACACACACATACATATACACACACACACACACACATACAGACATACATACATATACACACACACACACACACAGACATACACACATACATACATACACACACACACACACACACACACACACACACACACACACACACACACATATGCACGCACACCCACTTACACTCATACACAAATATGCACACACTAATACACACACGCACACAGACATATACACACAAACACACACACACACACACACACTAACCTGCATGTTCTCTCGTTGAGCTCGAGTTGCTTTAACTTGCAGTCAGCCTCTGAGTATTTGCAGGAACAATGACATGTTTCTGGATCTTGAACATAAAGCCTCTTCTTCCTCTCAGAGCATGTGCTACAGCACGGCGTACAGTGTACACTGCACACACACACACACACACACACACACACACACACACACACACAGCAGTTCAACATTAGCAAGAGCATCAACTGGAATGAATGAGAATAAACACACATTTATATAACACACACACACACACACAGATTATGCAGAACCAGGAATCAGTCCCGGTCCACATTAGTGTGCGGGGGGGGGGGGGTGTGGTTGGCTGAGGGTGCTGGGAAATATTAGGCAGAACCTGACGTGCACCTGCAAGCCCAGCCAAGGGCTGAGACACGTAACCACGGTAACCAGATAGCACCGAAAACATGAAAACATAAGCAGATGCTTTTATCCAAGAGGAACTTCCGAAACGAGAGATCCACACAATCAGAAGATCCAGAGGAACCAGATCCACTGAAGAACCATCAGCCTGATCACTACTGCGTTTTAATCAATACTAATCGATCCAGCCATCCATTATCATCTGATTTATCCTCTATTAGGGTCGGGGGGGGGGGGGGGGGGGGGGGCATTCCCCATGACCATCCAGGGGAGAACGTTTCGGGCGCTGGACAGATACACCCAGGACAGGGGGGCAATCTATCGCTGGACACACACTCACTCACACAGACACACTCATACACAAATATACACACAGACAAACTCATACACACATATACACACTCATACTAACTTATACACACATACAGACTCTCATACACACATATACAAGCTCATTCTAACTTATACACACATACAAACTCATACTTGTACACACATACAGACTCTCATACACACATACACACTCATAGACATACACACATTCATACACATATACCAACTCATACTTGTACAAACATACACACTCATACACACATACAAACTCATACTTGTACACACATACACACATACAGACTCACATACACACTCATACACACATACAAACTCATACTTGTACACACATACAGACTCACATACACACTCATACACATATACAAACTCATACTTGTACACACATACACACTCATACACACATACAAACTCATACTTGTACACACATACAAACTCATACTTGTACACACATACACACTCATACACACATACAAACTCATACTTGTACACACATACACACATACAGACTCACATACACACTCATACACATATACAAACTCATACTTGTACACACATACACACTCATACACACATACAAACTCATACTTGTACACACATACAAACTCATACTTGTACACACATACACACTCATACACACATACAAACTCATACTTGTACACACATACACACTCATACACACATACAAACTCATACTTGTACACACATACACACATACAGACTCACATACACACTCATACACATATACAAACTCATACTTGTACACACATACACACTCATACACACATACAAACTCATACTTGTACACACATACAAACTCATACTTGTACACACATACACACTCATACACACATACAAACTCATACTTGTACACACATACACACTCATACACACATACAAACTCATACTTGTACACACATACACACTCATACACACATACAAACTCATACTTGTACACACATACACACTCATACACATAAACACACACTCATAGACATACACACACTCATACTTGTACACACATACACACTCATACACACATACAAACTCATACTTGTACACACATACACACTCATACACACATACAAACTCATACTTGTACACACATACACACTCATACACATAAACACACACTCATAGACATACACACACTCATACTTGTACACACATACACACTCATACACCCATACACACATACACACATACACACTCATACACTCATACACTCATACACACTCATAGACATACACACACTCATACACATTCATACACATACACACTCATACACACATACAAACTCATACTTGTACACACATACACACTCATACACACATACAAACTCATACTTGTACACACATACACACTCATACACCCATACACACATACACACATACACACTCATACACTCATACACACTCATAGACATACACACACTCATACACATTCATACACATACACACTCATACACACATACAAACTCATACTTGTACACACATACACACTCATAGACATATACACACACTCATACACACATACAGACTTATAGACATACACACACTCATACACATTCATACACATACACACTCATACACACATACTAACTCATACACACATATACACACAATTGGGTCAGTCACAGTACTCAGTGAGACCAGGAATTGAGCCGAGGATTAATTATTAATCATTAAAGGTGAAGTGAACTGTGGATCCGAGGTTACAGACTCAGAGGGATCTTCAGGTCATGATGAACTGAGGGCTTCATAATCACTGAGTGCAACCAGAGTTCCCCTGGAGAACGGGAGTCCAACGTGAGGCCAGACCTTCAGCAGCCGATGTTAATCTGAATGCGGGTCATGCATCAGAACAGCGATCCAGTGTTCTCGTTTATTCTAAAGGCTAAGACGGCTGGGGTTCCTGCACAGTGACACAGGAACCAGAACTTTTCTAAACCGCAGCCACGATGTAGCAGAGTATGGACTTCATTAGAGAGAGTTCCTGTTCCGGTTCCACAGTGGAACTCCTGGCTTTAATTAATGAGCCAATCAGATCGCTGGTTCTAAGCGTGTTATCGGAAGCATCACAGGTTCCGCCGACAACAGACACCACTCAGAATGTAGATCAAAACCAGAACACCAACGGGAACATCAAACAGCCAGCATGGCGCAGATGATCCGAATCTCCGAACCCCTACCCCCCCCAACACACACACACACACACACACACACACACACACACACACACACTGCAGACACAACATGCAGAACTCCAGAGTGACGAGGACATGAGATCAGAGATTAGAGATTAGAGTCGAGTTGTTAGCCATGCAGCGGAACAGACGGAAGCGAGTGAGGTTTCAGTCCTAGAGCTCCATTTACTGCTGACTAATGAAAAAAAAATGAATTGGAACCCCAACCCCCTGCGTAAAAACTGCACGGCCCAAATTCCCCTGTTCTGGGTTCTGGGTTGTTTGGGCTCAGGGAACCTTGGGGCCGTCAGTGAAGAACCTGGTTTGTATTTAACATCCTCCTGAAAACAGGGATTCGAATCCCCATCTGGCTGGAGTTTCCATGTTCTCCCCGTGTCCGCGTGGGTTTCCTCCGGGTTCTCCAGTTTCCTCCCACAGTCCAAAAACATGGATCAAGTCAAGTGAGTTCTCCAAATTGCCCCATATACAGTGTGTCTGTGTGAGTGAGTGTGTGTCCAGTGATAGATTGGCGTCCTGTCCTGGGTCTATCTGCCCAGCACCCAAAACGTTCTCCCCAGGATGGGCATGGGGAACCTCCCCGCGACCCTAGTAGAGGATAAATAATGGATGAAGAAGATAATGGATGGAGGGAACTCTCAGGGTCCTCCATCCATCCATTTTCCATCTTCAGCTTTTCCTGTACTAGGGTCGAGGAGGGGGGGGTTCCCCATGTCCATCCAGTGGAGAACGTTTCTGGCGCTGGGCAGATACACCCAGGACAGGATGCCAATCTATCACTGGATTCACACTCACTCACTCACACACTCTATATGGGGCAATTTGGAGAATTCAATTCACCTTGATCCATGTTTTTTGGACTGTGGGAGGAAACCGGAGAACCCGGAGGAAACCCACGCGGACACGGGGAGAACATGGAAACTCCACCCAGATTGGGATTCACTCTGGGAATCCCTAGCGCTGAGAGGAGAACATGCCGAGAGTCAGCGTAAGTGGAGCTCTGGAGTGGGGGTGGAGCTTGGGGGTGGAGCTTGGAGGTGGAGCTGGGGGGTGGGGTTATGATTATTCTTAATGGAAGGTACAGAGTTACTCACTGTCAATTAAAGCTCATTAATTATATTTTTAATGAATTAATGCACAAACATCTCCTCCCTGCTTATTCTGATGATCAGAGTGTTAGATGGAGGTGGAGGTGGATGGAGGAGAAGGCTGAGATAACGTACAAGTCCTGCGCGTTCTCGACTTTTTTCTTTGGCTTGCCCTTCCGACCTTCTCCTCCTCTGCCCTTCTTGAGCTTTCTGGAAAGAAGAGGAGCAGAAGAACACGAAAACGTGGAAGAACATTCCCCATGAAGAACCGACCAACGCACAACTACGGCATGACCTCGGGTGGATGACCGGGCTAACTACTGAGGATGGTGGGACCAGTGTAATGATGATGTAATGTTCTAATGATCACATGAAGCACCTTTCCCGGTGTCTCGGTGAGGAACATCCCATTGAGAACCAATCGCGGATGGAGATCTGGTTTCAGATGGTAGCAGAAGGTCGAAACGTGGGTGTGGTCGCCCATGGAAGCTGGATGTGTGGAACAAACAGGTGACCGGGCAGAGATGCTGGGGATGAGGATGGTGGGACCAGCCTAATGATGATGTAATGTTCTAATGATCACATGAAATGCCTTCTAGATGTCTTGGTGAGGAACATCCAATTGAGAACCGATCGGCGGATGGAGATCTGGTTTCAGATGGTAGCAGAAGGTCGAAACCTGGGCGTGGTCGCCCATGGAAGGTGGATGTGTGGAACAAACAGGTGGAGAAGTTCACCAGAGCTTCAATGGAACTCCACGATGGAACCTTGGACACACTTCCAATAGACCATCACCTCCACCTTATGAACTTTATGAAGTTCTTTCTACAGCAGAACCATGGTGTGAGGGCGTGAAGGGGTGGAGTCTGAGAATGGGAGGCGGGGTCAGGAAGCAGATCCTGGGTGTAATGATCTCCATTCTGTGGGGGATGGAATTAATGGACCTTCTGAATTAATGGACCACCTTTACAGAACGGTCCACGTTGTGAGGTGAGGTTCTCCACCCGCCTGACGGATCACACATCACCTCATACTTTAGAATGGTGATGATCAAGATGCCCCCCACCCCAACCCCCAACCATGGTGGTGTCACCACCATCCGCACAGTTCCTCTGTAAGGGTACCGTGTTCCACTCACCTTTAAATCTAAATAATCTGTGATGAATGGAACGGAACCACCCCCCCCCCCCCCCCAGTGTGACCTCACACTGTTAGCATGATGAAAACCATAAGCCAACCTCCAATTCAACCGAGTCTGGTTGAAGAACTAAAGACTTGAGGCTGACTCTCATCATTTATTAGAACCTCATTAAAGTTCTAACAGCGTGGAACATGATGTTCTTCAGACATGCTGATTGGTCCGCTGGTGTATATACACATGTACCGCTGGAGGGCCTTCTGGATTTTGAACGACAACAAAAGCCTTGTCATCTGAGAACCATCTGAGATCCACATGAGAACCATCTGAGACCAGACAGGGAAGGATCTCCTAGTAGAAAGGCAAAAGTGGTTCCCATCAAACTGCAGAACATCCTGGTTCTTCTAACGTACGTAAATGGAGGTCTATACAGCGGAACCGATCTAAGGACGGCGCTTTAATGGCAGCTGTTGGCTCTGAGAGAAGAACCCGTTCAGCAGAACAATGCACCATACCACAGGGGTCATACGGTCATGAAATGGCTCCAGGAACATGAGAGTTGAAGTGACCTTCAGAGTCACCAGATCTTAATCCTGCGACAAGAACTCTGGGACGAGGCAGAACGTGCTGTTCAGAGCATGGCAGTAATTTAATTTGCAGCAACTGTGAGTTCTGCAGAACCCTTTCTGCACCTGGTGGAATCTATCACATGACCAATAGCTGTGGTCCTGAAGTTCCACCGTGGTCCAGCGTGCTACTAGAGGGGTGTGTTACTAATAAAGTGGCCATCGAGTGTGAATGAGGCCAACAAATAGAACACCATTAGGACCGAGTGCGACCTTCAGAAACCATGAGATCCCACCATCAGATCCCATCATAAGATCGCACCATGAGATTCCACTATGAGGTCCTACCATCAGATCCCACCATAAGATCCTACCATGAGATCCCACCATGAGATCCTACCATGAGATCCCACCATAAGAACCTACAATGGGATCCCACCATGAGATCCTACCATGGGATCCCACTATGAGATCCTACCATGGGATCCCACCATGAGATCCCTCCATGAGATCAATCCATGAGATCCCAACATAAGATTCTACCATGAGATCCCACCATCAGATCCCACCATCAGACCCAATCAAATCCAATCTTAGAACCCACCATCAGAACCCACCATGAGATCCTACCATGGGATCCCACCATGAGATCCCACCTTGAGATCCTACCATGAGATCCCTCCATGAGATCAATCCATGAGATCCCAACATAAGATTCTACCATGAGATCCCACCATGAGATCCTACCATCAGACCCCACCATCAGACCCAATCAAATCCAATCTAAGAACCCACCATGAGATCCTACCATGAGATCCTAACATCAGATCCCACAATCAGATTCAATTAAATCCCACCATCAGAACCCACTATCAGATTCTACCATTAGAACCCACCATCAGATCCCACTCCATCTTTGAACCACTTTCCTTTCATCTTCTCCACATTTAAATGGTAACGTGTTAAAGAACTGCGATGGCTGGCTCTCATTTAAAACGAGGGCTTCAGATGTTCCAGATGTTCCCTCCTCTCACCTCATACCCCCTGCAGGAGGTGAGTGATGTCACAGCTCACGCTCTTTAAACTCTATGAACCTGCACATGTGTAAGAACGAGGAACGCATGACCCCACGAGGACAGCCACCACCTGAGCAACTAAACCATTCCAGAGTTACAGAGAGGAAGATGAAGATGAAGATGAAGAGGACATGCTCATTAACATGCAGATGAAGCAAGACGTTTCATTGGTTACTTACTTTTCTGTCTTCTCCTGAATTTCTTTCTTTACTCTACAGAACAATAAAATAGAGAACGTTACCAATGGTGGATGGATGAGGGGGGTATGTGTGGTGGATGAGGGGTGGGTGCAGGGTGGATGAGGTGGAAGGGGTCAATGCAGGGCAGATATGGGGTAGATATGGGGTGAATATGGGGTGGATGCAGGGTAGATATGGGGTGGATGCAGGGTGGATTAGGGGGGGATGAGAGATGGAAGGGGTGGATGAGGTGGAAGGGGTCAATGCAGGGTAGATATGGGGTAGATATGGGGTGGATATGGGGTGGATATAGGGTGGATGCAGGGTAGACATGGGGTAGATATGGGGTGGATGCAGGGTGGATTAAGGGTGGATGAGAGTTGGAAGGGGTGGAGCAGGGTGGATTAGGGGTGGATGGGGGTGGATCAGAGACAGAAGGGTTGGATGGGGGTGGATGCAGAGTGGATGCAGGGTGGATGGGGGTGGAGCTGTGAAGTTGGTGGGCTCGTACCTGCATTCACATTCACTGTGTTCTGTAAAGCTCATGGGGTATGTCCGTCTGAGACGCATGGGCTTTAACTTCTGCACCTGTGGAACAAACGGAACCAGAGAGAATGATCAGCCCTAAAGTCAACACCCCACTTGGGTTCCGGAGCTGGAACCCTACTGGAACCCTCCAAACACTTCTTCATTAATCACTGTTCTATTAATCTATTAATCAACTTAATGACATCATTAACAATCTCTTAGGTTCTCTAAGGTTCTCTGGATACTTTGTCTTTAGGGTGATTCATCAGCTGATTGTCTGATCGTGCTGATGGTTCTATGTTCTGATGGTTCTGTGTTCTCTGTGTTCTGATGGTTCTGTGTTCTCTGTGTTCTGATGGTTCTGTGTTCTCTGTGTTCTGATGGTTCTGTGTTCTGATGGTTCTGTGTTCTGATGGTTCTATGTTCTGATGGTTTTGTGTTTTATGACGGCTCTGTGTGTTCTGTGTTCTGATGGTTCTGTGGGTTCTGTATTCTGATGGCTCTCTGTGTTCTGATGGCTCTCTGTGTTCTGATGGCTCTTTGTGTTCTGATGGCTCTCTGTGTTCTGATGGCTCTCTGTGTTCTGATGGCTCTCTGTGTTCTGATGGCTCTCTGTGTTCTGATGGCTCTCTGTGTTCCTATTGGCTCTCTGTGTTCCTATTGGCTCTCTGTGTTCTCTGTGTTCTGATGGCTGTGTGTTCTGATGGTTCTTTGTGTTCTGATGGTTCTCTGTGTTCTTATGGTTCTCTGTGTTCTGATGGTTCTGTTAGTTGATGACCTCTGACCTCCATGGTGATGTTGTGGGTGGCGGTGGGCGCACACTCCAGCATCTCGTCGTTGCAGCAGCCGGCGCAGCGCATCAGAACCACGCAGGAGGGAATGAAGATGTGCTCGATGTCGTCAGGGTACTCCTGCTGGACCTCCACCAGAACCTCCCGCGGCCGGCACATGGACTTATTGTACACGTCAGTAAAGGGAACCACTGCGGAGAGGAAGAACCAAACATGAGACCAATCAAGCACCCAGAACCCCGCCTATCAACATGTGACCCGGCCAGAACCGGAACTAAAGCCTGAACTAAACCCAGAACCCTCTCATCAACATGTGACCCGGCCAGAACTGGAACTAAAGCCTGAACTAAACGGGTGTGACGGGTGTGAGTGATGGGTGTGACCGAAGGGTGTGAGTGATGGGTGTGAGTGATGGGTGTGACTGACAGGTGTGACCGACAGGTGTGATCGACGAGTGTGATTGACGAGTGTGACCGACAGGTGTGATTGACAGGTGTGACTGACGGGTGTGAGTGACTGGTGTGAGTGACTGGAGTGATTGATGCGTGTGAGTGACTGGTGGGTGTGATTGACGGGTGTGA
Organism: Corydoras sp. C115; assembly: GCA_019802505.1. NCBI lineage: Eukaryota > Metazoa > Chordata > Actinopteri > Siluriformes > Callichthyidae > Corydoras > Corydoras sp. C115. Next base: position 49,264 of record JAFMOC010000156.1, on the reverse strand, counting down.
GTAACTGGCGGGTGTGATGGGTGTGAGTGACGAGTGTGACTGACGGGTGTGAATGACGGGTGTAATTGACGGGTGTGAGTGACGGGTGTCAATAACGGGTGTAATTGACGGGTGTGAGTGACGGGTGTGATTGATGGGTGTGAGTGACTGACGGGTGTGATTGATGGGTGTGAGTGACTGACGGGTGTGATTGACGGGTGTGATTGATGGGTGTGAGTGACTGACGGGTGTGATTGACGGGTGTGAGTGACTGACGGGTGTGATTGATGGGTGTGAGTGACTGACGGGTGTGATTGACGGGTGTGAGTGACTGACGGGTGTGAGTGACGGGTGTGAGTGACGGGTGTGAGTGACTGACGGGTGTGATTGATGGGTGTGAGTGACTGACGGGTGTGATTGACGGGTGTGAGTGACTGACGGGTGTGATTGACGGGTGTGAGTGACTGACGGGTGTGATTGATGGGTGTGAGTGACTGACGGGTGTGATTGACGGGTGTGAGTGACTGACGGGTGTGATTGACGGGTGTGAGTGACTGACGGGTGTGATTGACGGGTGTGAGTGACTGATGGGTGTAATTGATGCGTGTGATTGAAGGGTGTGAGTGACTGACGGGTGTGAGTGACTGACGGGTGTGATTGACGGGTGTGAGTGACTGACGGATGTAATTGATGGGTGAGATTGAAGGGTGTGAGTGACTGACGGGTGTAATTGATGGGTGTGATTGACGGGTGTGAGTGACTGACGGGTGTAATTGATGGGTGTGATTGACGGGTGTGAGTGACTGACGGGTGTGATTGATGGGTGTGATTGACGGGTGTGAGTGACTGACGGGTGTAATTGATGGGTGTGATTGACGGGTGTAAGTGACTGACGGGTGTAATAGAAGGGTGTGAGTGAGTGACGGGTGTAATTGACGGGTGTAATTGATGGGTGTGATTGACGGGTGTGAGTGACTGACGGGTGTGATTGACGGGTGTGAGTGACTGACGGGTGTGAGTGACTGACGGGTGTGATTGAAGGGTGTGAGTGACTGACGGGTGTAATTGATGGGTGTGATTGAAGGGTGTGAGTGACTGACGGGTGTAATTGAAGGGTGTGAGTGACTGACGGGTGTAATTGATGGGTGTGATTGACGGGTGTAAGTGACTGACGGGTGTAATAGAAGGGTGTGAGTGAGTGACGGGTGTAATTGATGGGTGTGATTGACGGGTGTGAGTGACTGACGGGTGTGATGGATGGGTGTGAGTGACTGACGGGTGTGAGTGACTGACGGGTGTGATTGAAGGGTGTGAGTGACTGACGGGTGTAATTGATGGGTGTGATTGAAGGATGTGAGTGACTGACGGGTGTAATTGATGGGTGTGATTGAAGGGTGTGAGTGACTAACGGGTGTGATTGATGGGTGTGATTGAGGGGTGTGAGTGACTGACGGGTGTGAGTGACTGACGGGTGTAATTGATGGGTGTGATTGAAGGGTGTAAATGACTGACGGGTGTGATTGATGGGTGTGATTGAGGGGTGTGAGTGACTGACGGGTGTGAGTGACTGACGGGTGTGATTGATGGGTGTGAGTGACTAACGGGTGTGATTGACGGGTGTGAGTGACTGACGGGTGTGATTGACGGGTGTGATTGACGGGTGTGAGTGACTGACGGGTGTGATTGACGGGTGTGAGTGACTGACGGGTGTGATTGACGGGTGTGAGTGACTGACGGGTGTGGTTGATGGATGTGAGTGTTATATGGAGGTGGTCTGGGCCTGGGACGTACCATGTGCACTCCCCTCACTCTCTCTGGGGATGTAGGCACTCTGTAAAAGAGAGAAACACAGAGCATCAATCAACTGAACATTCCATCTGAATCACATCTGAATCACATCTGAATCAAATCATACTCAAATCTGAATCACATCAGAATCACATCATACTCAAATCTGAATCACATCAGAATCACATCTGAATCACATCTGAATCACATCTGAATCAAATCATACTCAAATCTGAATCACATCAGAATCACATCTGAATCAAATCTGAATCACATCAGAATTAAACCAGAGTCAAATCTGACTCAATTCTGAATCACATCAGAATCAAATCAGAATTAAATCAGAATTAAATCAGAATTAAATCAGAATCACATCAGAATTAAATCAGAATGAAATCTGAATCAAATCTGAATCAAATCAGAATCATCTCTGAATCACATCAGTAAACAGGTGAATGAATGAATTAATATTAATGATGAGTGTAAGAATCAGATGCAGGTTGATTCTGGAGTCACTGATGACATGAGAAGCTCCAGCTCGTCGTCATGGCGCTCGGTGATGTCAGCTGTCACAGTGATGTCACAGCGTGAGTCCTGCCAAGGTTCATGACCCCCCCACTGAAGCGTCACACTAAATAAATACTGCACCTCTCTCTCACTCACTCACTCACTCACTCACACATACTAACACACACACACACACACACACTAACACACACTAAAACATCACAAAATATACACGAACACACAACCTGACACACAACCGGACACAAACTCTGACACACCTAGACAGACACACACATAAAAATACACTATCATGTATACACTAACATGCACCAGCACATAAACTAACACACACAATAACACATTCAAGAACACATACACTAACACACACTCACTAACACACCAACACACACTAACACATATGCTAACACACGAACACATACACAGTAACACACACTAACACATACACTAACACACCAACACATACACAGTAACACACACACTAACACATACACTAACACACTAAAATATACACGAACACACGCTCAGACACACACACACACACACACACACACACACACACATGAAAATACACTAACATGCACCAGCACATAAACTAACACACAATAACACATTCAAGAACACATACACTAACACACACTCACTAACACACCAACACACACACTAACACATATGCTTACACACGAACACATACACAGTAACACACACTATCACATACACTAACACACACTCACTAACACACCAACACATACACAGTAACACATACACTAACACACTAAAATATACACGAACACACACTCAGACACACACACATGACAATATACTAACATGCACCAGCACATAAACTAACACACAATAACACATTCATGAACACATACACTAACACCCACAAACACCCACAAACACCCACAAACACCCACAAACACCCACTAACACACACTAACACCCACTAACACCCACTAACACCCACTAACACCCACTAACACACACTAACACCCACTAACACACACTAACACCCACTAACACCCACAAACACCCACAAACACCCACTAACACCCACTAACACCCACTAACACCCACTAACACCCACTAACACCCACAAACACCCACTAACACCCACAAACACCCACAAACACCCACTTACACACACTAACACCCACTAACACCCACTAACACACACTAACACACACTAACACCCACTAACACACACTAACACACACTAACACCCACTAACACCCACTAACACCCACTAACACCCACTAACACCCACTAACACCCACTAACACACACTAACACCCACAAACACCCACTAACACCCACAAACACCCACAAACACCCACTTACACACACTAACACCCACTAACACCCACTAACACACACTAACACACACTAACACACACTAACACCCACTAACACACACTAACACACACTAACACACACTAACACACACAAACACACATAAACACACACAAACACATAAACACACACTAACACACACTAACACACACTAACACACACTAACACACCACACTGGTTCCAGCGGTGAGGTTCTCTGGTCCTCAGTTCTAAATGTTCTATATGGGACATGCTTCTGGAGCGAGTGTGAATGTGGAACTGTGCAGTGATCCAGAACCCCTCTATATGCAGACTGTTAATGCAGACCGTGTGGTGGTTCAGGAACCAATGGTTCAGGAACCATTAAAGGAACAGCCACAGCGTCGGTGCAGAGTTCCTGCAGCAGGACGGAGGGCGGAGGTTCATTCAGTTCACACTCTGTGTGATGTCACGCAGCCACATCTGGTCTGTCAGCTGTAGGACCCCGGCCCCGGACCCCGGACCTGTGGTGGGGGTCAGTGAGGACAGTTCAAGTTGGGGCCGATATTCCTGAAGCTGATTGGATGCCTCTCCTCAGCGATAAAGAGAACGTCCGCTCGGTACCGGGTTTACGGTTCTGGACTTTTGGTCGAATTTAATTTGATCTAAAGAATATTCTCTTGGGCCGCACGGTGGCTTAGTGGTTGGCATGTTCTCCTCTCAGTGCTAGGGATTCCCGGTTCGAATCCCCATCTGGGCGGAGTTTCCATGTTCTCCCCGTGTCCGTGCGGGTTTCCTCCAGGTTCTCCAGTTTCCTCCAACAGTCCAAATACATGATTAAGGTCAATTGAGTTCTTCAAATTGCCCCATATAAAGTGTGTGTGTGTGTGTGTGTGTGTGTGAGTGAGTGTGTGCCCAGCGATAGATTGCCCCCCTGTCCTGGATGGGCATGGGGGAACCCCCCCCCCCCCGCATCCCTAATATAGGATAAAGCGTAAGATAATGGATGGATGGAATCTTCTCTGAGGTGATTTATAAAATGTTTTATGAGAACGTGGCCTGCGGACCTCACACAGTGTGGAGCTGACACGGTTCTTTAGGTTCCTATATTTTATGACGGGGTGATAGGGGGGGGTGATGGCGGGGGGGGGGGGTCAGACAGCTCATTACGTCTTCACGCCAACATCATCACTCTGTATCACCAACCATGAACACACAGCTCATCTGCATCACACCGCTCATGATTCTGACTCTGATTCTCCATCCACAACCTGGAGCAGTGAGCACACACACACACACACACTAACACACACACTAACACTAACACTAACACACACACATACTAACACATTAACACACACACTAACACTAACACACACACATACTAACACATTAACACACACACTAACACTAACACACACACATACTAACACATTAACACACACACTAACACTAACACACACACATACTAACACATTAACACACACACTAACACTAACACACACACATACTAACACATTAACACACACACTAACACTAACACACACACATACTAACACATTAACACACACACTAACTCAAACGCATACTAACACATTAACACACACTAACACTAACACACACACATATACACACTAACAAACACATACTAACACATTAACACACACACTAACACACACACATATACACACTAACAAACACATACTAACACACACACTAACACACACACATATATACACACTAACACACACACACACACTAACTCACACGCATACTAACACATTAACACACACACATATACACACTAACAAACACATACTAACACATTAACACACACACTAACACACACATATATACACACTAACACACACACACACACACTAACTCACACGCATACTAACACATTAACACACACACTAACACACACATACTAACACATTAACACACACACACTAACACACACACATATATACACACTAACACACACACACACACACTAACTCACACGCATACTAACACATTAACACACACACACATATATACACACTAACACTAACACACACACACTAACTCACACGCATACTAACACATTAACACACTCACACTAACACACACACACACACACTAACACACACACACTCACACGTATACACACACACGTATACACACACACTAACACTAATACACTCACACATATACACACACTAACACACTCACACATATACACACACTAAGACACACACACACAAATATACACACACTAACACACACTAACAAACATTAACACATACTCACACACTAACACACACTCACATGAACACACACAAACACACCCACTAAAGCACGCACGAACACTTACACAAAAACACACACACACACACACACACACACACACACACACACACACACACACACTAACTAACACACCTGCACCACCATGGCAGTGTCAGTGCAGTACTGAGGATCATCCACCACCCTAATAGCACCTGCCCTGTGTGGTTCCGATGAAGCCATGTGATCAAGCGTCACTGCTGCAGGTGGCAGATGGTGATGAAGCCAGTGGGGCGTTAAGGGTAAATGCCCCGGGGGTAAACCAATGCCACGGAGGATCGGATCAGACGGATCAGACATCTTTACTCAATAAACAAAATAACGAGCTCTCAGTGAACCTCCATACGGAACACCGTGAGGTCTGTTCCGCAGCCTGTCATCAGATCACAGCTGCTTTCATCTGGAACCCATCAGTGACCCCACCATCAGAGCACCGGAGCGCTGCCATCAGGATGTGTGAGGTCATGACGGCACGTGTAGAACTACTACTTACCCCCCTCACACACAAAGTATCAAAACTATGTGATCAGCTGACTGACTGCACGTCCATCCGCTGGCTGGACGTCCTCCAGGTTAAAGGCCATTTGAGGCCCGTCCTCTCAGAGCTTTCCCCAAGGTTTTGGAGCGTGCAGGTTCCACGATGTTCACAAACCCCTTCATCAGACCGAGGGCCGACTTCCCTCACCTTACGAATCGTGTGTGTGTGTGTGTGTGTGTGTGTGTGTGTGTGTGTGTGTGTGTGTGTGGCCTTTCTCAAACTGTTTCAGGTTCAGACTTTTTGAAAGCGTCTCTGCACGTCGTCACGTTGGAGAACCACACTGCGCCTTTAATAGCTCCAAGGTGCCTCTGACGAGGCCTTCACCCCCCCCCACACACACACACACACACACTCACACTCACACCGAATGACCATGCAAACCAACACACATCAACACATACAGTAACACACACAAATACACACTAACATAAATGAACACACACAAACATATACACTAACACTAACATATACACTAACACACACATCAACACACACACATCTACACACACAATAACAGACACTAACACACACTAACAAAAATGAACACACACTAACATATACACTAACACTAACATATACCCTAACGCACACATCAACACATACACACACATCACATACACTGACACACACATCAACACACACAATACCATAAATGAACACACACTAACTATACACAAACACACACACTCACACCGAACAACCATGCGAATCCAAACACACACACGCAATGAACACACACAAATTAACACACGTCAGACATGCACATATATATCTCACACACACACACACACACAAATATCTCTCTCTCTCTCTCACACACACACAAATTAACACACAGGACACACACACATGCACATATATCTCACACACACGACATACATTCTCATATAGCTCTCACACACACACACACACACACACAAATTAACACACACGACATACACACATTCTCATATATGTCACACATGCACATATATCTCACACACACACACATTCTCATATCTCTCTCTCTCTCTCACACACAAATTAACACACACACAAATGAACACACACACAACATACACACAGATCTCTTCTCTCTCTCTCTCACACACACACACACACACACACACAAATTAACACACACGACATACACACGTCACACATTCTCATATCTCTCTTTCTCTCTCTCTCTCTCTCTCTCTCTCTCTCTCACACACACACACACACACACACAAATTAACACACACACGTCACACATTCTCATATCTCTCTTTCTCTCTCTCTCTCTCTCTCTCTCTCACACACGCACACAAATTAACACACACACAAATTAACACAGATCTCTCTCTCTCTCTCTCTCTCTCACACACACACACACACACACACAAATTAACACACACACAAATTAACACAGATCTCTCTCTCTCTCTCTCACACACACACACACACAAATTAACACACACACAAATTAACACAGATCTCTCTCTCTCTCTCTCACACACACACACACAAATTAACACACACACAAATTAACACACACACACACAGATCTCTCTCTCACACACACACAAATTAACACACACACAAATTAACACACACACACAGATCTCTCTCTCTCTCTCTCTCACACACACACACCGAACGACCACGCGAATCCAAATCCAAACACACACACACACACACACACACACACACCCGCACCCACACCCCCACACACGCGCGCACATACGCGCGCAGGCACACACACGCACGCACACGCACTCACTCCCTCACGCGCACACCCGCACGCACGGCACACGCGCGTGCGCACGCAGGCGAGCGCTGGGTCCGGTCCAGTTGAACCTTCCCAAGTTGGAGCGCGCAGTGCCGCGTGGAGATCAGCGAGATCAAAGCGCGATCAAAGCGATCCGAACCCGGCGCCGCCGCGCTCCGTCACAAGGTCGTCGGCGGAATAGAAGGTGGCACTAAAGCGGCGCGCAAACTTACCTTCACCACGGAGAAATAAAGCAGCGTGACGCAGGACAGCTGCAGCAGGCGCACCGCCAACTTCATCATCGCGACGGCGCAGCGCTTCAGAGCCCGGGCGTGCGACGGGCGGACCTGTTGAAAAGCATCGGCGAGCGCGTCGGAGAGCCGGGCAGACATGGATGGAGCTTCCCCCCGAAGAGCAAGAGGGCTAACGGGGCAGGGAGCCCAGCCCGCGGGGCGCCCGGCGCGTCGGGGCAAAGTGCACTAGTTGACCGGGTGGAAGGATTCGGGCGAATCCGGAGACGCGAGGCGGCCACGACGCGGGTCCCGTCACATCGTTCCGCTGAGACGCCGAGTCGCGTTCAGGCGGCGGTACAATCCACATCCCGGCGCGGCTTTAATCCCATGGCTCGGCTCCCCACTCGGGGAAAGTCGGGGGAATGGCGAGCTCTTCCGAAGTGCGCCGAGCGTTTGGGTCCGAGGCTCGGGGCAGGAGGGACTGTCTGCGGGGGGAGGAGAACCGCGCTGCGCACCCGCCGCCGCCGCTCCAGCCTTTTCAACTGTCGGTCACTCGGACAGCGCACGGGATGGGTAGCGCTCCTCCGGAGGGCCCTGATTGGCCACGCGTCGAAGCCACGCCCAGTCGGTGGAAATACATATTCGGCGACATCAAACGCGGCGGGGAGGCAGGTCGGATGGAGACAGGTGGAATCTGGAAGGGGAAAGCGTGGGGGGGAGGGGGGAGGGAGGGGGGTTTCTCCGTCCGCACAGCTCTAGAACGCAGGAACATTCATTCATTCATTATCTCCCGCTTTATCCTCTACTAATGTCGCGGTGGGGTT